>CAXKVY010014285.1:0-14863 GCA_964058915.1 Tetropium fuscum
CTCCGTCTAAAAGCGTAAAATACGGAGGCGGTTTACTACACCGCCTTTGGATGTTAAGCACATTTGAGGAAGATTAAGCACAAAATTAGATTTGTAAACCCTCGCCCTTGGAAAAAATCCACTCATATGAATAATAAGTTCCATGAACTTTGCTAACAATAAGAAGGTGCTGTTTGAGTGTCCTACAATATCTGAAAACACATAGTAGTATTAAATACAAATAGTGAATGATATACCAAAACATTAGTAGTGCAATAATATAAAGTACATAGGCCAAATATGGGCACTGACCCAAATAAGGGCACTGTCCAAAAAAATAATAAAGAAAAAACTTTTTCTGCGCTTATTTACAGTTTACTATGATGAGTAAGCCTAGACAACTTTGCCTTGAACGTTATAATTAGTCTACCAACTATGAGATGGCGCTTTAAAGAATTAATCTAGCAGAAAGTTAAATAACAAAGTGAGACTAGTAATTTCAGGAGAGTAAAACTTTCGCCAAATTTAAAATAAAAATTTGAATCAAATATTGACTGTTGCATGTCAGTGTATAGCTAAAGAACTGTACTTGCATGTAAACTTATAGTCCTTTTCCTGTACTATAGGAAAAAAAGTTTTGATGGGAAAAGTGATAAACGTTAAATGTACGAAATATGGACACATGTTTCTTTTTCTACCCTGAACGACATTAATAATTCTTGTTTTATTTTAGATGTCCGATATGCGATGTTGCGATGCGATTTTGTGATGTGATGCGATATTGCGAACTTCCGATATGCGAAGACTAGATAAGTTTGTGTAGCCTGGTTAATATACCTATATTTTTATTACTTTTTCTTATATCCGCAGTATATTTTGTTTTTATTTTCTTCGAAAATACAGCAGTTGATACTCGGTTACATTGTTATTTTTGTGTGCATAAAAAATCCGGATGTGTAATTACTTAGATGCTCCAAATATAGTGCCCATATTTGGAGCCTTGAGTCCTAATATTAGCATTTATCGGTTTTTTAATTTTGAATTTTTTAAATACCTTATAGAACAATTTCGTCATTTCTGCCTTCAATTTCTGAATCCCCATAACCTAGAGATTACCTACAAGTAATTTCATTATTCTGTAGTAAATATTGCAACTGCAATAAAATAATTCGATTAAGGGTGCCCATATTTGGTTCGGTTACCTTAGTACCGCCAACCGGGGCTGTTTTGACACATTTCTAGGACATTTATCAATATCACAATACTCTTTATCAACATAAAAGCTTTAAGTAAAAGCTGTCATAACAATTATGACCTGCTAAATCGACTGGCATAACCCAAATTGGTGTAAGATGAATAATCTCTGGAAAAAAAACTTCGGGTGTCAAAGTTACCCCGTAGTCGCTACTTTGACACCTGATTAAAATCAGCAGTACTGTTAAAATTAAGTAGGAATATAAAGCTAACATATTTCTATATCACGAAGAAAATTAATATTAATTTGAAACTTCCAAACTCATAAAATATCCCTTACTTACAACCTAAGTTTTCAATAGAAACTAGAAACTTAAAAACAAATTTAACCTTTCCTATCCAAAAAAAACCTTTCTTATCTTCATTCCTAGTAGGGAATATCGTCGTGGTCACTATAATCTGAAAATATATTATGGGAATCGTCATAAGAGTCTTCACATGCTGCACAGACAAAATAAGGTTCTTCGCTACCTTCAGTGCAAATGTCACAAATCTATTTGCGACATTTGAGGCATTCTATCCATTCATTTGGTCTATAATTTTTAAATTTCAGTAGGCAAATTCCACATTTTGTATTGGCGTCATCTTTGCCAAACTCTCTTTCGTGATATTTAGCGATCTCTCGTGATATTTTTCATGACATTTCTTGGGTGAAGTTCTCGTTCCAGATCCCGATGATCCTGCGTCCGAATCTGGTTCTGGTTCTGAAGCCAGGCAAACGGGTCTCACTTATCTCCTCAAGGGATTGGGGATCATCCTCCATCTGGGCTTCTTCATTCGGTGTTAAAACTTCCGTAACTCTAAGTTGCTTTCCAGGTTGACTTTTTTTTCTCTCTTTCTTCTTTTTTGTTCTTCACTTTTGTTAAGTCTCGCAAAATATATACTTGCAAATAACACAATGACAAAAACAAAATAACATGTCGTATTTTATAATTGTCATCTGTAAATATATGGCTTTAAATATTGATGAATCATTGCAAATCACACATGTCCCCTTATGATTTTCATTATTAATGTGAGAACAGTCCAAAAAAACACAAAAATTATCTAATATCTCAAAATGCTTTAAACTGTCCCTTAATTAAAACTTCCCTCTTCACACTTGTATATCCTCTCGCTTATCTCCTCAAGAAAGAACTTGCAACAACAATTCTAACTACCTAGTGAAAACTATTACATAGAAGGATATTTAAAGGTGAAATGCTAGTAAAAGAGTTTAGTAACTTCACAAAAATAAGAAATAATAATTTGATAGGTAATAACATTTTATAATTCTCTAGAATTAAACTACTTGATGCAAGAGAAATTCTCATTAAAAAAGTAAGTCGGTCCTCATGTTTCCAACGTTTTCCTTTTAATATTTCAGTCACGTTATGAGATTTTAAATTTTGGTACCTATGCGATTATCAATTACTTCTGAAACATATAAAAATTAATGAACGATTAGTCACTGTAATCTTGCATATTTCACTACCTACTTTAATATAGGGATATATAATGTTTCATAAATTATTGTAACTTGCCGAAAAAATCTCCAATTTTCTTTTGTAGAAATAACACCTTATTATGTTATAGCATCTAATTTCGGGGATAGCGTGGAAACAAAACTGTGGTGTCACTTGATATGGGCAGTAAGTTAACTGGATTAACCCAATCAGCTAGCTAGGCAGAATATTCCTACCTCGGGAAATTAGGGCAGGCTTAAGAGCCGTCTGAAGAGCGGACGTCTAGTCTGGGTGTTGAAGGCTTATAAATAATTTGACAAATAGAAATATATTTGAAAAGTAGGTATTTAAATTCAAGATTAGCTACATTATCTATTAATTGCAAATTATGCGAAAAGTTATTATTGATAATACTACAATGTATTTTAATAATTCCGCACTTCGCATTTCATTAGAATGTTCTTATACTTTACCAGTGGTGACTAGTGGATTTAATGATAGGTGAAACATATAGCGCTTAAGCGGCGAAAATTTTAAAAAATCTACTTAATAGGTTTTCCGTCTTCGATACTATTGATGATTTTTCTTAATTCTGCACACCATTAATTATTCTTTCCTTATTGGTAAATAATTTCTTATACCACATGCTCGATTTTAAACCCACAATTAAGCACGGCCGGCATACAAAAGAGATTTTTTTAATAAACATATATAACATAAATAACACTTGTATTTTGACTTCCTTTTTTTCCACATCGAGACACAAGTCTCTCGCAATTTAACAAATTCTTTTTCTCCTCAATTGCAGAGTAGGTAATAATCATACATAGGAAACATTAGTACGATTTGTAAAAAACAAAGGTTGCAAAGAACTCTTATAATCGTGGCACACGGCGTCATATAACGGCAGGAATGAGATCCGGTGAGCCTCTCTATCTCCGGGATACTCTGGCTCACACAATAGATCACTCGCATGGGCGCCTCGTTTCCATGACAACCGCCCATAAACAACGCTACAAAGTGCAACGGAATATCAACAAATATCGATATGCTCCATATTTTTCTTCTTCCGTTGTTTATATTAGTAATAATAGCAGTAGGTAGTGTAGGTTTAAGTATTTTCCACAAAATAAAGATTGTAGCAGTTGCTATAATCTTTGTTTTGTATGACTATTATTATTTATTTCTTATTTGTTAAGAATGTTAGTGGGATTTTTTGTTTATTATATTACATCACCCTTTTAAAAAGTATTACTTAATAAATATTTAAAATATTTATTTACGGCTCTAGTGCATCTTTATACTTTTCTTTAAGATAAAATTCTTTAACAGTAGAGATGCAGCATCATAGCAATATTGTCTACGTGAAAAAAATCCCACGAACATGGCATACCTAAAATGAACAATTTTAATAGTTCCTAGAGACTCTTCATCTTGAAATTTGTGATTTCTGCAAGCGAACATACGGCATCAGTGTGCAGTGTGTAAAATTGACAAATTGAATATACCAGAAAATGTGGCAAAAACAAAACAAAAATAAAAAATAAAAAATTCCCACTGCCAAAATTTATAAAAACAAACCTCAAGTTAAATCCTAAAGATGTCACTATATTGTACCCAAAACCTTTTCCTGAAGAAAAATTACAAAACATGGCAAGCGAAATAAATTCCGTGTAATTACTTTCATATCCAGATATATGTTAAATACTGATGTTTATGACCCGGTTTATTTGTAAGTACGGACAACTAAAATAAAATTTAGTTTATGTCAACCGCAGCAGGGGCTTGAGAAACAATAAATAATAAATAATATGAGTAGTATTTATTTAATGGTTATTAAGGACTGCTCGTAAAATTAAACTTAGATTATTAGTCATCGGCTGTTAACTAGAATTTACTAGTTATTGTGTTACTCCAAGGACTAGCCTACCACTAAAATTTTACGAGAGATATTGTATTAAAAATATATTATAATGACTTTGTCATAAACTCTAACAGATCGTTTAAGCATTCGAGAATTAGGATATATGCATTATTAGGATCCATGCGATCTATGAGGTATTAGGAAAGAATATAAATACTCATGCAAGGATATGGATGTGTACATATAATATAAGTAAATACTGTATAAGTAAAGAAAGGTATATTTACGCGGCAAGATGTGAGCACCTACTCTCCGCCGCGGTCGCCACGTTAATTTTATTCATAATAATATTAGACGTATTAAAAAAACTAAAATTATTAAAAATTTGAGGTATCCCAATTTTAAAATTCCAAGATCTCACAATATTAAAATTTCGAGACATAACTCAAAATTCTTATATAAAGTTTCGAGTTGTAACTCAAAATTAAAAAAATTTGACAACTTGGAATTTTCAATCAAATTTCAGACACAACAGGTTTTAAATGCCGAATTATAATAACGCAGTTATATAACTCCGAATTGTGAAACTGCATTTTTTAACTGGGAATTAAAAAAAATGACTGTTGCGAGTCGTAATTTTAATTCGAAATTCCGAGTTATGTCAGAATTTTAAAACTCTGAGTTGTAACTAGAAACTTTACATCAAATTTTAGTTATATGTCAGAATTTTTGAATTTCCAGTTATAATTCAGATTTTTTAAATTACAACTTATAATGCGTAATATTAAAGTTTTATTTAAAAATTCCGACATAACAGGTTATATCTCACAATAATAACCTCACTAAAAATTCTGGCATAATTCAGATTTTTTTACTCAGAAATAAAATTCCGACAACTCGAATTTTACCAAACTAACGAATATGCGCATTTTTATAGCGTATCATTTTTCAAAATTCCCTATTGTCACTCAGACGTTTGTAGAAAAAATCCGAGTTCTAATACGGAATTTTAGAAAGAGAAATAAAGTTATTTTAGGTGCCCCTTCCATAAACTCATATTTAACACCAAAAACGTCCCTTTTCATTCTGCATCTGGCAATATCCATGTACAGTTCTAAACACAGCAACACATAATAATTTAAAATTACTGCTACACGTATATTTTGAACGTTTTTCAGGACTTATTATTTGAAATGAAATCTAGTGAAACTTAAGACATCACAGATTTACAACTAAAATACAAAAACTAGGCGTGGTTAAGTAATTTTAAGATAATCGGATTTGAAACTGAGCTGCATGATTTCTATGTATTTTTCTATATCTTGTTTGTAATTTTTCTGTGGGTGCTTAAGCCCTGAAGCACCCACGTAGTCGGCGCCCCTGCAAAAGTATAATATGCTCTATTTTTTTTATTAGACCCATTGTGGTAGGTGGAGCGTATATAGATTAATGGAAAAAGTTACCAATAAATTTCAAGTGCGTTATCATATCTGATAACTCAAGATGGAGGTTTTGGCTGATTATAGGTGTGTTTATTACTGTCATTCTAATCTAGTGACATGCTTATTCATCATAATTATTATATAGGATTTACGAATATTGCCATTGCGTTTCTATGATTTCATTTATTTCGGTACATAGCCGTTGATATAAGAGTTGAAAGAGGAATGTTAAATCATGCAAATGTCACATTATACCATTATACAATGTTGTAAAAACGATAAGTATGTCCTTTATTGATGGGGAAATAAAGTTTTTGAAAATATTTCGAAGAATAAAAGTAGGTACGATTAGTTTTTGATGAATTAATGTCTCTATCATTCTCTATCATATCATTCAACACAGAGCAATATGGAATGAGTTGCTATTTAATCAAGATATTTTCAGTATCATAACATTCAGGAAACATTTTTCTGTCATCATTTAGTATGATTCTTTATATATTTTTTGACACTAAGATTTTTATTGGATTGTAATAGCCGCTTTCAAACATTTGTTGAATGCAGTATTCTATTTATAGTCCAGTGTAATTAGACAAAAGAGACCCCAGACCCGGACAAAATTTTTAATAAGCTGAAAATTTCTGGAAATGTGCAAAACAACGCCCTAATTGATATTAGAAACTTCCCAAAAAATGTGTACAAAAGCCGGCAGCGTGAAAAAGCCGTCGCCATCTGGATTTTTTCGGGTTTTGGCTATATATTCTGAACTAATGTCCTAGCGAGGTCATTCAAGTGTCAAGCTAACCAGGTTTTACTGCGGAATTAAGTAAATATAAACTAAATGAATTATGGGCGCTTCTACAGTAATTTTATTTACTTTATTATCGTGAATATTGCAAAAATGTATATAAAACTTAATTTTGGGAAGTTTGAGCCTACCACCTTGGCAAATATACAAAAATTGCTAAAATAAAGAATATACTACCTACATATCTCATTCACTTAGAAGAACGCCTTGGTTAAGAAAAGCTGTATAAGCAGCATAGTCCGGCATAAGCCGAAGATATCTAGAAGATTAGACACCATTCTAGGTGAAATGTGAAATCTCCTTATATTCTATATTAGATATAGAATATGATAATTACCTAGGTACTTACTTTATTGCTTATTTTATCTGCTGATCTTACTAATATGGGCGCCAGTCCACAATTCTCATAAACCCTTGTGAATTTACTATTTATTGATGTATTTGTTGTCACTGTTATGTTATTTTATATATTGAAAATTTAATTTTTCCATTTTATTAATTTTTATAATTATTAATTTTCTTCATAAAATTGAGCGATGCCAATTTTGGTACATTTTGTCTAGAATGTTGCCTAATTTTCCCCATATCTTCTATCAAGGGTTATGCACGAAATTTAAATCACAGAAAGTAGTTGGCAATATTCGTAAATCCTATATAACTAATAATATAACTAATAAGCATTTGTATATAAATTAACGTACTCCCTGTATGGGCTGATACTTCCAAATATTCGGCTGAAATTTTTATTATTTACAATGTACACATTTTAAATAATATAAAAATTACAGGAAACCTCAACAAGTGTGACTTATGGTTAAAAGGACACTGCAATATTGTCAATAACGAGGAGGTGAATAAACCAGCAAAATAGTTCTCATCAAATAAAAACATCGAACTCTACCCACGTCACATGAGAATACAAGTAGTTTCCACAATAAAAAAAATATATTTTACAGAATGGGAAAATGCGTATAGTACAGAAAAAAAAAGGATATTATAAAAGTATTAAAACAACAATACTCAAGAAACTAGTTCAAAAATTGCAAATTCAGTCAAAACTCAATAAAATATAAATGTAGACCAGATTCAATGACGTATATATATATATATATATATATATATATATATATATATATATATATATATATATATATATATATATATATATATATATATATATATATATATATATATATATATATATATATATATATATATAATACTTACCAGAAATATGATGATTGTATAAGTATATTCAGCTATTTTTAATTTCCACTTAATCATAGAGTAAATATTTAATATTAATTTTATATGGCAGGAGGCATAACGGTTACCTAATGTCACAGTACATAATCTATGCTAATATTTGCTGCCAATGAAAGTTTTTCGGGTCATTACTTCGTTGAAAAACTACAAAGTATGACAGACAGTTCCAGGTGGAATAATCTTGTAAATGATTCATGCTTAATCACTGAACTCATAATGGGTGCATGCATACGAGTACATCATATATACTTTTTGGCATGAAATATTATGCCTATAAATAATATTCGTTCTGTCTATAATTAGCTAATGCAAATATTAGTTTTTAGTGAAGTGATTCCGCGAACATTTATTTTTACGCGATAATCTGTAGCTCTTTGAGTGTATTTAATGATATTATTTTTATATAAAAAGATACACAAATAAAATGAGGAGTAGAAAATATTAATAATATTAATATCCTACCTCTAAAAGTTGCAAAAAAAATTTTAATATAATTTTAATATTATAAATCCCCTCTCATAGTCCAGTAAATTAATACTTCAAAGGGGGTGTAGAGTACAATTTATTATATCGTCTTCGTTTTGCGATATTTAGATCATGGAGACCAACAACATTGTATACTTTTTCCATAACTAGTACTTACCTCACGAGATAGTTCTTCGACATCCATTATATCTCTAATTGCCATAATAAGATTTTTAGCCACAAGTAGCAAACTCCAACCTCGATTTCAAAAAAGGTTCTCTCAAATCGTATGCAGGCGTGTTCGGAAATGATTTTCTTGTAAGTTTTGGATCGGTCATAGCAAAATTGTACACGACCCTGGGATTTATATCAGCATAATCAAGCATTTCATTACATACGTGCATCGGTCACCTTCTTCTGCACCTTGCTGTTGTATAAGTCTGGCATAGTTTCAATAGTAGCATTCCATTTAGTATAATTGTAGTCCAAAAGTATGCTCGACTTTTTGTGGCTTCATATACTGCATGCATATGATGCATTGTACTTATTGTATATAATAAAATGGTACTCCGCAGAGACTTTTCTATAAGAAATTTCATTTCCATGTACCAGGTTCTTACATTATTCAGCATAATAATGAAATATGTATTATAAAAGGACAATTATTGTCACGGTAGCCCATTAATCGAAATGTACAAATGGTGAGTGTTTTCACATAATTTCTCCTCCTCATACCGTGTCCCACCTCAAATGTCCCCCTCTATAGATTAGTAACCACTTTATTAAATTAAATTAAGTTAAAATTTGGATCCTGATTTTTTCGATGATGCTAATGCGAAATATGATATATTAAATTTATGATATTTATACAGGGTGATAGCAAAATGTATTTCAAATTTATTATTTCCATAGGCACACCATGTATATTTTAATATATTTTTTAACTCATGATATTGTCAATCCAGACATTCCATAAAATCACTATCTTGTGCCGAATAAACCCAAATTTTAACCAATCTTTTTATGATAATAGGATTTTGACAAATATAATAAGTTTTGATCCAGATAATCATGACACTCGTTTGCTACAAAAATAATGATATTGATTTGACAGTTAGGAACTATGTTGAAGATCATTGCTCAGAGTGAACTATCTTATGAAATTTTATTTCTCATATTTTTTCAAGAAAATTTAATTGGAAAGAGATACTTAAACTATCTCCAAAATCAATTTGAGGAATATTTGGACCAGTCAACAGGCATGCTGATATGTTCTTTCAACAGGGTCGATGCACAACTGAAGGAACATCTCCGACAGCCATTTGGAGACAAATTAATAACATCGAACTATATATATATATATATATATATATATATATATATATATATATATATATATATATATATATATATATATATATATATATATATATATATATATATAAATATATATATATGTATATAAATGACACCAGACGTTCTTAACAAATTCCTACTTTAATTTCACTTGTGTGGATTATATTGTTTTTTTACAGGATGATATTTGGTTACGATATTATTCGGTTTCTCCAAGTACGCCGCGCCGTGCGGGAAGATATACCGGTGTGTATACCGAAACAATATATATATATATATATATATATATATATATATATATATATATATATATATATATATATATATATATATATATATATATATATATATATATATATATATATATATATATATATATATATAAATGTCACCAGACGTTCTTAACAAATTTCTACTTTAATTTCACTTGTGTGGATTATATTGTTTTTTTACAGGATGATATTTAGTTACGATATTATTCGGTTTCTCCAAGTACGCCGCGCCGTGCCGGAAGATATACCGGTGGGCGGTGTGTATACCGAAACAAGTACCTGTGTAGTGTGTATGCTTGTCACTGGTAATTCTAATTACCTTATTATGGCCTACGCTTTGTAAATTATTCAGCGCGAAGTGGTGTCAAGTATATTTACTTTTCCTGTAAAAATATTAGAAATTAGCAAAAGTAGATATTTGTGATACAAATTGCCAATAGAATTATTAAATCAATTACAGAAATAAACAATCTACTTGTTTGCCTCTTGAACCACTTGAGGAGCATCTGTAAATATTTTAACTCACTTAATTTGTTATTCATTCAGTCTTTGTAGATGTAGACAGATTATATATGAATTATTTCGGACTTTTGCAACGTTGACCGTGATTATAAGTAACATTGCAATATGAAACTTAAAATTACATAAATTTATTTTATACTCAAATGTTTTCAGGTATTTACATAAAACATTTATTTTAGATTCCGTTTTGTTAATATTTGCTACCACTAAATATCCAATAGATTGCGCTGATGATATTTGTTAATACTAATAACGACTACCTATATTAAGTTAATAAAATGTCAGACCGATCATGTGATAATAATTTCTTATTAAACTCGTGTCCTCATTACAAAAGATAAAATTTTCCTTTTCATTCTCTGATGCTACTTTAATAACGGTTAGTGTTAATCGAATTATTTGATTTTTGAAGTCTTACAGTTACTTAAAAAAGTTAAATCTCTCTGTTAGCATCTCGATTGGTTATGATTTTAATATATTGTATGTGGATATCTGCCAACCAACGACTGGTTCATTGTTGTCTTATGTCTACTTTGAATATACCCGCTTTGAATTGCACGCTTGATCGGATTTTAATAAAGATAACAATTCACTTGATATTACATTTTCGATGGCTTTGAAACGGATGAAAATGTAATGAAACATCTTTCTTTCTTAATATTTAAGTGGATATTGTAATGAATTGTTTTATTCAGCAGAAGAAGTTGATTTAAATTGCTATGTATATAGTCGTAACGAAACTAAAAGTATTAATATTTATTTATAATTTATTTATAGATAAAATGCAGACTCGATGGATTTCTGCCTTCACGTCAGAAATCCATAGGACGTTCAAATAAGTGCATTTTCTTGTTTCGTACTTCTTTAGTTAGTAGTAACGAATAATATACAGGCTATATTACATTATTGCTTATACCAATTTTGTTACATATTGAGTCACATTACAATAATTATACCTATTCTGGTTAAAACAGAAATGTCTAAGCGGGAACAACAATGAAAAGAAGAAGAATGTTGGGGAAAGAAAGTTAAGTTTGCTTCGAAAAATACAATAAAAAATAATATGTAAAAATTAATAGCAATCACAAAAATTTTCCTGAAAGATATTCCTGTAAAATCGGGGCAACGCAACAGTATCGTTAGCGCAGCGGGAATATTCTTGAATTAAATTGGATTCCCGGTCGAGGGTCCCCGGTTCAAACTCTGTTAGCCCCATTACATTTTTTAATTTTTATTTATAAATCCACTAATTTTTATTTTTTTACAATATATTGTGATATGTTTTATATTCCGATGCGAGTTTCACTTGTAAAGTTGCTACAAACGGGGTAGGTACTGATGAATTTTCAAAATGGCGGATGAATGTTGCCATTTATGGTCCGAAGCGGCTCAAAATGTGTATTTTGGGGTTTTGGGGTAGCATTTCAATATTTTTTTTGTCAAAGTGAAATTTGAAAAAATCTGAATTCTGGGATCACAGCACGAATTTTTTGTCAAAATAAATATTAATTGTCAAAATGTATGACAACTCGCAAAAGCAGACATACTTGCCATCTATGGTTCAATTCGACTTAAAATTGATATCTCAGTAGCATCTGCGGTTCAGATATCCTAATTAAAATTCAACCGGTAGGGCCACTTCCTGGGAAACCGGGAAAAGTCGTACACACTGTGTAGATAAACAACAAGTGTAGATAAAAAACACGTATATATAGAGAAGTTGGGATTGTTGATATTATAACTAAGTATATCTATAAACAATCATATTGTATAATAGATGAACTATAATTGAATTATAATGATCAAATCACTTAGCGCAGAGATTTCTCGTGAAATTATTGTGCAAGACAATTTAGTATGTGCCAAATAATATATTATCGGAAATGCTTACGAATGCAAATTATATATAATATGTAGCAAAATATATCATATATAGAAAAGAAAATGAGAGTATATTTATTAAATAAAAATAAATTTATTAAATAAAAAATAAACAACTAAGCGTAACTAAAGTGAGAAAGTGCATGGCATAGACATATAGTATAGAAAATGGTACATGGCATATACATTGTTATGAAAAAAAAATGGAAATCAAGAGATCCGGAAAACAAAAAAGGGGGAAAAGCAAGAACATAATAATTTTAAAAAAAAGGACATGACGGGGAGAAAATACGAAAAGGAGATTGCAGATTGAAATTTAGATGCAGATTGCAAATAGAAATAAGGGTAGAAGAGGATTAAAAGAATTGTAAAGTTGCAGAGAAGCCAGATAGACGGAGTATGCTGAAAAATAATAACAATTAGCCGGACAAGAGCGAAGTTGTGAAAATAAAAGCGTAAAGAAGCAACGTTAGACAAATTTAAGATACCTTATCATATCATTCGAATATAAGTCATGACAATAAAATGAGATATCAAAACTTTACAATTATATAAATTATCAATTGCTTATCTTCATAAAAGAACAATTTTTAAATAAGTATCAGAGATATAAGATTTTTAGTGAAACCAATTCGGACGTAATCAAAATTTCCCAAAATTCTACTAATGTCATAAATGTCAATAATTTTATATTAGGTTAAGTAGCGGATATATTTTAACAATAGTTCATTAACTATCTTTTTCTATTTCAACCACATTACAATATTGTTATTGTTGTGGATAATGTTGTGGTCATGGCTCATGGCACTCTGTAATAATTGCAGTGTGAAAAATTAATCCAACTATTACATATTATATAATTTTATGTGGTGTTTAAATAATATTATTATCAATCCATAAACATCACATAATATTATCTTTCCAAAATTTTAGCTGTTTGTTTATATATATATATATATATATATATATATATATATATATATATATATATATATATATATATATATATATATATATATATATATATATATATATATATATATATATATATATATATATATATATATATATATATATATATATATATATATATATATATATATATATATATATATATATATATATATATATATATATATATATATATATATATATATATATATATATATATATATATATATATATATATATATATATATATATATATATATATATATATATATATATATATATATATATATATATATAAATATATATATATATATATATATATATATATATATATATATATATATATATATATATATATATATATATATATATATATATATAATGTAAAGTAGTAGTTGCTTTCAAGTGCATAGTTTGCAGTGAAATGTTGTGGTCATGGCTCATGGCACTCTGTAATAATTGCAGTTTGAAAAATTAATCCAACTATAGTAATAAATATATTACTTTACATATTATATAATTTTATGTGGTGTTTAAATAATATTATTATCAATCCATAAACATCACATAATATTATCTTTCCAAAATTTTAGCTGTTTGTGTAAAAATAGTGCCGTATATTTGTACGATGTCATCATTGGTCTTAACCAAACAAAACTCACCACATTATTAAAATCTAAGGACAATAAATCCCATATGCAATGCAAAATAATAAATAATTATAGCGATAACGGGATCCTGCAGTTTCCATTTACAAGCAGGCCAGACACTTAAAACTTAATACTCAGCTGCAGCCGTAAATTTAAGGTCGGGCTTGGTAGTTAACATCCTTACAAAAGCCCCTTTAACGATAATGAGATAAAGTAGGCTGCTCAACGACTAAAGGTAGGTCATATCTAAAATTTTATCATTTATTTTTTGCTAGATTTTTGCTAAAATGCGTCATATTAAAGGGCAGATTGGCACTTAAGCGTTAATTTACTTTCGAGTAGCGGAGTGAAAAAGATATTCGTATGCCATACGCCCCTGGCTTATATTTAAAAGTAATAAGCTACGAGTCGTTTTTATTTTAAAACTTCACCAAGAGACGACTACTAAGTTTGCGCATAAAACTTTTAATTCAGTAATATAAATCACAGTTCTTATTAGTTGTCAAATGTGCTTTACAAGATATTAACAGCCAGTATATTTACGAATTATTAAACTTTCTGAAAACTCAAATGAATAAGCCGGAATGATAGGAACGTTTAAGTATCAAAACTATAGAGAACTTCTTATTAAGCATATTATTATTTCAATATAATAGATGAGGCAAACATGTCATGTAATCTTTTATACAGAATTACCTGATGTGTAAC
>CAXKVY010014286.1:0-22647 GCA_964058915.1 Tetropium fuscum
ACACGTCATTTGCATATGTGTGTATTTTTAGGCAAATACAATCTACACTGGAATAAATGGTTGTAGATTTTCAAATCATTTGCAGTTGATTTATTGCAATATATTTAACACAGTTTATTGCTAAATATATAATCACATATATCGTTTATAAATAATACAAGTAACAAGGGTCCCAGATTGGAGCATTGAGGTACTGCTAATATTGCAACAATCATACGTGAATTAAAACCGTTATATGAAACATATTGTTCGGCTTTGTAAAAATAAGATTGAAACAATGAATACAAGTTTGCCACTGAAGCCAAGAGTTGAGAGTTTTTTAAACAAAATTATGGTTTACCTTATCAAAAGATTTTTAGAAGTATATTTAATTCTCATCCACATGACATCTCTTATCATTTGTTCAATAATGATTCATTGCATAAATACTGAGAAAATAATACATGATTAGTAATAGTATACCTCTTATTTAGAGAGGTCCTTGCTGAAATTGAGATATAGTTTCTAGTTGAAGAGTAGATGCGAATATACAAGAAATCTTCAAAAATCTTCGCGATGTTAGATAATATGGAAATTCCACGATAATTATAAATTTTTGAGGGTTATCCTTGTTTAAATGTAGTGCAGAGTTTTCCAAGCTTCCAACGCGGAATGTAGGGAATGTAGTTACTCTCAAAGTCTTATTAAACAAAACTATATGAACTATATGAAAATTATATGAACAAAAAACTTAAATGCTTTTGACAAATTCAAAAATTATGATTTTCTTGATTGATTTTTTTGTAATAAATATGTTTCCTTTTTATGTTAGATATTATTTCTTGTTTTCTTAATGATGATTTCTTGTAAATGTAAGGTTTTAATGCACTATGCTGCATAGTACATTACAACATTACAGTAAGCACTCAGTAGTGTTGGGTCATGCCAGGGAATATATTTCTTGAATAGAATAATTAATGTCCGACAAAAACACGAAAAAAATAACATTGAGCAGGACGCAGACGCACAATCCGATGAGGAGTTCTTTGATAAGCTAATGAACCAAAAAGGTTTTCTACGTCAAAAAAAGGAGGACATAAAAGTAATTACGGCATACCGCATAAAAATATACAAACTGAAACATTTTCAACAGCAAGAAGGTATTAGGACTACGTATGAAACCACTTGGTCGTGGTGAGTAAACGGGCACAAAAACACACTAAAATTTTCTAATGGCGTAAAGGATACGATGTATATTTTAAACGTCTGTCTGTACATCAATCGGTCTATATACACCAAAATAAAAAATAGTGCATTACTTTCATTTTTTCAAAATGGCCGCGAAATCTGAGATCGACAGACCATGTAAATTCAGTAGATCACTTCTTTAGTGATCTACTGCATCAATACATCAATATAGAGAGGATCAAATCTATTGCAACTAGCCCCATTTATTTTTTATCAAAAAACCCTTGCCAACCCAATAGTACAGAATAGAA
Organism: Tetropium fuscum; assembly: GCA_964058915.1. Lineage (NCBI taxonomy): Eukaryota > Metazoa > Arthropoda > Insecta > Coleoptera > Cerambycidae > Tetropium > Tetropium fuscum. The sequence continues at coordinate 1,479 of CAXKVY010014286.1, forward strand.
ATAGGAAAAATATGTGCGCAAAAGAGACGGTATATTAACATTGATACCAATGTAAGTTGTATGTTTGTAACTTTACCAATGCTTGTAATGGAAGAACAACGCTTGGGTGACCACAGCGTATTTCCAACACGTTATTTGGTATTTCTATTCTGTAATACCCTATACATGAGCACAAGATTCGCACCCATCGATACGGTATATCAAATTCAACATAAACACTGCAACCTCATCTACATTGGTCAAACAATGCAAATTATTAAAGAACGATTAAGAGTATACAAATATGACCTGACTGACTGACTGACCTGACTGACGTCATGCGTCAGTTCCATTCCCTAATAACACGAACCTTTGTTAGTGACTATAACTACAATTAGGTATTTTAAGAAGGAAGCTGGATGGAATATTATGTCCTATTGAAATATCTTTCTATTTTGTAACTCCAATCTCCAGCATTTAATCGTTATACAAGAATTTTAATCATTCAGATTCAAGAGCGCATCTGGCTGCTCTAAGCTTAATTGTTTACACCGGATCCTTGCTTGAGCAATAATGCTGTCAGCCAACGAAAAATAAAATGAATGTTTGGGTTTAGTACATTTTCCTTCTCCTTTAGCTTATTGCTCAACCATACCTTCATTAACAATGTTCAAATTACGTTTTACAACTAAAATATCCAAATAAAATTAGGGGATAAATTAAAATAGGACCAAAATATTTATTTGTTACCAAATCGAAGACCCTAAGTAACTAACTTAATCCAAAAAAATTATTTTTGTCTCGAATTAACTATGTCTTTATTTGTCTTCGAATTAACGGCAATCTATGCGCGCAATAAACAGTTTAGTACCTTCTCTATGTCGCCCAAAATCAGTTTTGTCCATGAAATTTTCTAAATACCTACAATATCGAATGTGCCCAAAATTATTGATTTTTCACCAAACTGAATATTCGCAGCACCTGATGACGATCTATATTATATTCTGCTGGTGTCACCAACATGGTGGTATGGTGGTAAAAAAAAGTGTTGATCATTTTACTGTTTTGTTTCGCATATTTAATGAAAGATGGACTAGAGATCCGGTGAAGACAACATAAGTACCATAATGAGTGCTTTAGCGAAAATTGAAGATATTAACTTGCCAAAAATGTCGCAACTTAGAAATTGCTTATATGAGTAAAGATGTTGTAAATATGGGAGGCCAATAATAAAAGTAGAATCGGTGCACTAGAGGCTTGCTTATCTTGGTAATCAACTGTTTCTGAAGATGCCGAAGTTTATTTCCATGGGTATGAGATACTTACTAGATACTAGAAGAAAATAATTCACCTACGTCAATAAAATTTTTATTGCAACTAGCTCATGATGCGAAAATAATTCAAGTACATTCCACATATAAGTTGATGTGGCAGGGATTTCCAGTGCTTGTCATTAGAAGTATATAGACAAAGATAAAAGATCTGCCTGTTTTATTTAGGAGTGGCAGCATCAACATCAACATCAACAACAGGAAAACCACGACTTCAAAATATTATTTGACGCAATAAAAAATAATATTTCAGATGTATTATCATGCAGTCGTCTACAACCAGATTTTTGGTTTGTAATGCGTCCAGAAGTTATGCAGAATGCCTGCATAGAATATTATCGGAAATCACGCTGAGGATATGCCAAGGCAGACGCCAAACGAAGATACAAGCCTGCGTCGAGAATGTGACGAGAAAGGAAGTCTAAAAAATATATCGGATGATGTAGATTCTTTGCAAGCAGCTACTGATCCTGAAACATTCAGCTTGGCGACAGAATCTTTTCTGCTAAAACGGCAGAGTGAGAGAGATTTAATAAAATATTTTTTATTTAGATAGAATACAATATTTCATCGAATATTGAGAATAATTAGACAGAAGAAATCTATTTCTCTAATTATTGTTTTCCACAAAATCCAAAGATTATATTCCACGCCTCGTCCTCTAGATCAGTTTGTAGTATACTCATTTCCGCTAGATGGTACCACACGCTTCAAAGATAGAAAACATTTCTCCGCGCTCCCGTCGACGTCGTCCCTGTTTCGTCGCTACATTGTCATTATTTATTTGTGTGCGAAGTGGTACGCCACGCGATAAAGTGTTACTGTGAATTTTATTTGGAACAATGGGAAATAAGGAACGATATAAGAAAAGGAAATCTTATTCACCAAGTCCGGATGATGAGAACTTTACTAGGACAAAGAAGGGGTTAAAACATGCGTTATTGGAGGTAAAATCGCTAAAACGTAAACATGATAGGATTGATAGGCGAACACATCCCAGTCGTCGCCTCCCCTCTAGCTCATCCGAGTCACTAACGAGCGATAGTGAGACAGGAGATTCAACATCCATGGACTCGGAAGCCTACAGTAAGTCCCAACGAGTTTTAAATTTGATAGAAATGGTTACTCTCACTAAGCTCAACAAGTTTTGAGTTTTTTGAGTATATGGTAACTTTGTTTTCAACACACGATAACGTAGGTGCTTTTTACTCAAGTTTTGAGTAAAAATGGAGCTAAACAACAAGCATAGAGTAAAAGTGTAAACTAAACTCAACGAGTTTAGAGTGAACAGTTACGACAGGGGGTGTGGCAACAGGCACCATAACGCAGGTGCTAGTTCAACACTGATCACAACACTGAAATTATGGATCTGCAATTTATAAAGACAATGCTAAGGAGACAAGGGAGTTAGGTATATATTTTTTTAAATATTCGATGAGTAATATTTTGGCCTTTCTTTCATAACATTTTAACGAAGCAGCGTCCTATAGTTCCTGAAATACTTTTCGTTCGGCCTTATCTCTGTTATTATCACCAGAGGTAGGACATGACCATAGGATAAAACGGTTATTAAAAGGAACCTGTCGACTGAACCCTTTCAAACCAAAGTATGACGTCACATGGGACCCTACCATAGTTCCAGACTACTTTACTAAATTAGATTTTAATGAAAAATAGGTTTAGAGTTACTTACTCGGTACAAACCCTATCGTTAATTAAAATTCAAAATATTCGTGTCATGAAAGAAGGGTGTGGAGATCAAAATCCCCGACGTAATAAAAACTTAGACCCAATAGATGGCAACCGGTACTAAGATTGCCAAATTTCAATAACAAGCCTCACCTTTGCGCAGCTAGAGCCCTCTTTTGTCACCTTGAAAAAATGTAGAGTTTACGACCAACAAATGAAAATAAGCTGTTTATCACATACAAAAAAACCATACAGAGCCACTTCAAGCCAAACCATGAGCCATTGGATTAAACTAGTATTAGGGAAAAGCGGGTTGGACACTTCTATTTTCACGGCTCATAGTACAAGGCACGCAGCCACAACAGCTGCGGCCAGAAATGGTGTAAGCTTAGATATAATAAGAAGCACAGCGAACTTTTAAAACAGACCGTATTCGCGAACTTTTACAACAGACCGTTACTTAATAATGAATGCTTCGCAAGAGCAATTATTGGTTAAAGTTATCGTCAGCTAATGTTACGAGTTAATTTATATTAAGTTATAGACCTAAAATCGTTTAACTCCTATTTTAAGGTTACATTTATATTTCTCACATGTAATAAACTAGAGGAATGAAGTTAGTTTTAAGCAAATGGTTATGGTGTTGCAACAGCTTTAAATATATACAATCTGATCTAGAGGACGAGGCGTGAAATATAATTGTAAAATTAAACGAACTTACCTTGTGAAGTGAAGTTCGATTAAAATTATCTGAAACGCCTCCGAATAGATCACTCCCACCCATTCCTTAAACTCCTAACAAGTTTAATTTAGTTCACTCGAGTCCCTCTGATCTAATCGAAGTTGCAACAACAGAATTGCATAAAAATATTGAGATTGTAGCGACGAAACACGGACGATGGCGACGGGAGCGCGGAGAAATATTTTCTATCCTTGAAGCGTGTGGAACCATCTAGCGGAAATGAGGATACTACAAACTTATCTATTCGAACAAGGCGTTTCATATAATTAGAATTTAATTTCACTTAAGGTAAGTTCGTTTAATTTTATAATTTTTTTTTTATATTTTATTCAATAATTTTAATATTATAAGGCTGTAGATTTTGTGTTTAGACATTTTCACATACGAATTTGTCTTTTAATGTAATATTACTTTAATTAGTACCAGTTACCAGTTTAATTAAGTCGACCGTAGGTATAATTTTGTTAGGATCATTCATGACAGAAAATTTTAAAATTGAAATACTGTACATTTATTTTTTTATAATTATAACTAAATATCCAGTAATTAAAAAAAATAGTTACTTAAATAAAAAGAAATAATTTTTTTCAAAAATGTATTCATATATAAGTATAAGTTTTAAAATGGGAAACATATTTAGAGGAGAAAAAATAATAGATAAGAAACAATCGAATAGATTAATAATCGACAAATGCTGAATAATTTTGACCATTGCAGGTCTTGCATGCAAATTTATAACATGCAGTCGTCTACGAACAGTTTGCTTGCTAACCTCAAACTTGTCACAGTTCTTACTGTGCATTCACTGCTGTGTTAGACCGATTTCGTAATATCTTCAACGGCAGAATAATCTCTACGGCACGGGACAAACAGAACCCACATGTAGAGCAGTGCTTCCAGTTAATTCGTACTTTAGAATGGTTCTACTATCTGTTGTTTGAAAATCACCTACTGCACGAGCAGCGTATCGTACATTACGATCATCATCCACTAAAAGAACACTCGACATGACACACTTGGGGGCAATACACACCGGCCAAGAAAGTCAAGAGCGCCAGAAGCAAGGCTCTGCCGGTGGGGCCCATCACTCAAGACCAGGGAGGCGGCGCAACTTCACGTGTACTCATCACATTTGTGGGGAGAGTCACGTGAAAGGCACGGCCTACCCCTTACGACACGGTCTCGGCCTACATAGATATTTGGGGTAAAGAGCAATGGTACCACTCGGCCTTCGTTTATCGAGGTCACATCACTAGTCAAGAATATTGGCGCGCACAAGGTAACCAATCCTGTGGGTCATTCAACTAATCATTATGTTTGGGTGTAAAAGGAATTACGTTTTGATGAAAATCAATGCCAACAAATATTATTAGGTATTAAATATGGTTACTTGGGATGTTACTGTTTCTTCTTCAAAGCCTACTTTAATTTAATGAGTATAGGTGCAGTCACGGTAATGTAAGAAATGCAAAAAATCCATGATAATGGGGTATTTTCGCTCGATCGAAACAAAAATGGGCAATTGCATATTCAACAAGTACATTTTTTTCCTTAATTTTTGACAAAAAAAATAAAGTGTAATATTCAGAAATAAGTGTTTAATTGCAGTTTGAATTTCTATGGCGTCACTAAGTGGAAATAGAGAAATCACTAGATATATATGTATATAAAAATACTAATATCAACAGCAATGGCCGACAGGCAGCAGTGAGGCGTACGTCGCAGCCGCCAACTTACAGCCGGAATACCCTAAAAATCACTACATTTGCCGCACTATTTGTATTTGCGCTTAGTGACGTCATATGATTTGATTTATTTTTTTACAGCTTGTTTTAGAACTAAACAAAAAAATAAAAAATATGGGTATCTTCTTTTTCCATTTACTTTCTGCTCCCCTTGTTAAAAAAACTGCGAAAATATCCCATTCGTGAACTAACTATTCATTGATTTTCAAAATAAATAATTTCTCATGATAATTATAAATTGTCAGCATAATTTTTTTACAGTTGGTTCTGGAAAGCCATGCGCATTTATTTGATGAAGTAGAGGACTTGCGTATTTATATAGATCTCTCTTTGACTCAATATTTTTTAGGTTACTTCAAGTTTTTGTTGAACGGCATCCTCTATATCTCCTTCTGCCATCTATTATGCCTTTTAAGAGTGATGATCTTCTTCTGTAACAGCCTGTAACGTAGAAGATGTGTGCAACTAGTACAAAAAGATTATAAAAAATTCCTAACTTTCTAACTTCCTGAACAAAACTATTTTAACAGGTTGTACAGTATAAAAGTTAGAGGACCTTAAACTTAATAAAAAATCGAATGCGCCACTTTTTGGTAACTATGTGTATAACACAACTAATTTCTTGAAGCGATTATAGAAAAAATAAGCGAGGCGGTCTCAACTGCTCAGATTATGACTACTACAATAAAGTATCTAATTCATGGTAGCCTTTCCATGCCTGCCACAGTATGCGCGCCAGAAATCATTTCATTTTACGAGATTTGCCAGTGGAAATAATGGTAGCGGTCTTAAGGCGAATCTCCTATATCAGGCTGTTTTATATTCCATGCATCATCATAATTCACAAGATGATCAAAGTTCTCCGAGAATTTCCGTATCCTTAAGATGAGATTATCAACCCCACACAGGTTGAATATAATCCACATTGTCAACACGCCTCAAATTTGATGAGTTTTGTTACAATACCGCGTGAAGTCGTACCCGGAATACACGATGAGCGAATCCGAGAGCCAATTTCAGTTGACACTACCAACCCGACTAATTTAACTGAACATTTTAGTAAACAAATTTCACGTAACTACACAATAAAAACTCTCATTGTTTGCTCCGTCTAAAAGCGTAAAATACGGAGGCGGTTTACTACACCGCCTTTGGATGTTAAGCACATTTGAGGAAGATTAAGCACAAAATTAGATTTGTAAACCCTCGCCCTTGGAAAAAATCCACTCATATGAATAATAAGTTCCATGAACTTTGCTAACAATAAGAAGGTGCTGTTTGAGTGTCCTACAATATCTGAAAACACATAGTAGTATTAAATACAAATAGTGAATGATATACCAAAACATTAGTAGTGCAATAATATAAAGTACATAGGCCAAATATGGGCACTGACCCAAATAAGGGCACTGTCCAAAAAAATAATAAAGAAAAAACTTTTTCTGCGCTTATTTACAGTTTACTATGATGAGTAAGCCTAGACAACTTTGCCTTGAACGTTATAATTAGTCTACCAACTATGAGATGGCGCTTTAAAGAATTAATCTAGCAGAAAGTTAAATAACAAAGTGAGACTAGTAATTTCAGGAGAGTAAAACTTTCGCCAAATTTAAAATAAAAATTTGAATCAAATATTGACTGTTGCATGTCAGTGTATAGCTAAAGAACTGTACTTGCATGTAAACTTATAGTCCTTTTCCTGTACTATAGGAAAAAAAGTTTTGATGGGAAAAGTGATAAACGTTAAATGTACGAAATATGGACACATGTTTCTTTTTCTACCCTGAACGACATTAATAATTCTTGTTTTATTTTAGATGTCCGATATGCGATGTTGCGATGCGATTTTGTGATGTGATGCGATATTGCGAACTTCCGATATGCGAAGACTAGATAAGTTTGTGTAGCCTGGTTAATATACCTATATTTTTATTACTTTTTCTTATATCCGCAGTATATTTTGTTTTTATTTTCTTCGAAAATACAGCAGTTGATACTCGGTTACATTGTTATTTTTGTGTGCATAAAAAATCCGGATGTGTAATTACTTAGATGCTCCAAATATAGTGCCCATATTTGGAGCCTTGAGTCCTAATATTAGCATTTATCGGTTTTTTAATTTTGAATTTTTTAAATACCTTATAGAACAATTTCGTCATTTCTGCCTTCAATTTCTGAATCCCCATAACCTAGAGATTACCTACAAGTAATTTCATTATTCTGTAGTAAATATTGCAACTGCAATAAAATAATTCGATTAAGGGTGCCCATATTTGGTTCGGTTACCTTAGTACCGCCAACCGGGGCTGTTTTGACACATTTCTAGGACATTTATCAATATCACAATACTCTTTATCAACATAAAAGCTTTAAGTAAAAGCTGTCATAACAATTATGACCTGCTAAATCGACTGGCATAACCCAAATTGGTGTAAGATGAATAATCTCTGGAAAAAAAACTTCGGGTGTCAAAGTTACCCCGTAGTCGCTACTTTGACACCTGATTAAAATCAGCAGTACTGTTAAAATTAAGTAGGAATATAAAGCTAACATATTTCTATATCACGAAGAAAATTAATATTAATTTGAAACTTCCAAACTCATAAAATATCCCTTACTTACAACCTAAGTTTTCAATAGAAACTAGAAACTTAAAAACAAATTTAACCTTTCCTATCCAAAAAAAACCTTTCTTATCTTCATTCCTAGTAGGGAATATCGTCGTGGTCACTATAATCTGAAAATATATTATGGGAATCGTCATAAGAGTCTTCACATGCTGCACAGACAAAATAAGGTTCTTCGCTACCTTCAGTGCAAATGTCACAAATCTATTTGCGACATTTGAGGCATTCTATCCATTCATTTGGTCTATAATTTTTAAATTTCAGTAGGCAAATTCCACATTTTGTATTGGCGTCATCTTTGCCAAACTCTCTTTCGTGATATTTAGCGATCTCTCGTGATATTTTTCATGACATTTCTTGGGTGAAGTTCTCGTTCCAGATCCCGATGATCCTGCGTCCGAATCTGGTTCTGGTTCTGAAGCCAGGCAAACGGGTCTCACTTATCTCCTCAAGGGATTGGGGATCATCCTCCATCTGGGCTTCTTCATTCGGTGTTAAAACTTCCGTAACTCTAAGTTGCTTTCCAGGTTGACTTTTTTTTCTCTCTTTCTTCTTTTTTGTTCTTCACTTTTGTTAAGTCTCGCAAAATATATACTTGCAAATAACACAATGACAAAAACAAAATAACATGTCGTATTTTATAATTGTCATCTGTAAATATATGGCTTTAAATATTGATGAATCATTGCAAATCACACATGTCCCCTTATGATTTTCATTATTAATGTGAGAACAGTCCAAAAAAACACAAAAATTATCTAATATCTCAAAATGCTTTAAACTGTCCCTTAATTAAAACTTCCCTCTTCACACTTGTATATCCTCTCGCTTATCTCCTCAAGAAAGAACTTGCAACAACAATTCTAACTACCTAGTGAAAACTATTACATAGAAGGATATTTAAAGGTGAAATGCTAGTAAAAGAGTTTAGTAACTTCACAAAAATAAGAAATAATAATTTGATAGGTAATAACATTTTATAATTCTCTAGAATTAAACTACTTGATGCAAGAGAAATTCTCATTAAAAAAGTAAGTCGGTCCTCATGTTTCCAACGTTTTCCTTTTAATATTTCAGTCACGTTATGAGATTTTAAATTTTGGTACCTATGCGATTATCAATTACTTCTGAAACATATAAAAATTAATGAACGATTAGTCACTGTAATCTTGCATATTTCACTACCTACTTTAATATAGGGATATATAATGTTTCATAAATTATTGTAACTTGCCGAAAAAATCTCCAATTTTCTTTTGTAGAAATAACACCTTATTATGTTATAGCATCTAATTTCGGGGATAGCGTGGAAACAAAACTGTGGTGTCACTTGATATGGGCAGTAAGTTAACTGGATTAACCCAATCAGCTAGCTAGGCAGAATATTCCTACCTCGGGAAATTAGGGCAGGCTTAAGAGCCGTCTGAAGAGCGGACGTCTAGTCTGGGTGTTGAAGGCTTATAAATAATTTGACAAATAGAAATATATTTGAAAAGTAGGTATTTAAATTCAAGATTAGCTACATTATCTATTAATTGCAAATTATGCGAAAAGTTATTATTGATAATACTACAATGTATTTTAATAATTCCGCACTTCGCATTTCATTAGAATGTTCTTATACTTTACCAGTGGTGACTAGTGGATTTAATGATAGGTGAAACATATAGCGCTTAAGCGGCGAAAATTTTAAAAAATCTACTTAATAGGTTTTCCGTCTTCGATACTATTGATGATTTTTCTTAATTCTGCACACCATTAATTATTCTTTCCTTATTGGTAAATAATTTCTTATACCACATGCTCGATTTTAAACCCACAATTAAGCACGGCCGGCATACAAAAGAGATTTTTTTAATAAACATATATAACATAAATAACACTTGTATTTTGACTTCCTTTTTTTCCACATCGAGACACAAGTCTCTCGCAATTTAACAAATTCTTTTTCTCCTCAATTGCAGAGTAGGTAATAATCATACATAGGAAACATTAGTACGATTTGTAAAAAACAAAGGTTGCAAAGAACTCTTATAATCGTGGCACACGGCGTCATATAACGGCAGGAATGAGATCCGGTGAGCCTCTCTATCTCCGGGATACTCTGGCTCACACAATAGATCACTCGCATGGGCGCCTCGTTTCCATGACAACCGCCCATAAACAACGCTACAAAGTGCAACGGAATATCAACAAATATCGATATGCTCCATATTTTTCTTCTTCCGTTGTTTATATTAGTAATAATAGCAGTAGGTAGTGTAGGTTTAAGTATTTTCCACAAAATAAAGATTGTAGCAGTTGCTATAATCTTTGTTTTGTATGACTATTATTATTTATTTCTTATTTGTTAAGAATGTTAGTGGGATTTTTTGTTTATTATATTACATCACCCTTTTAAAAAGTATTACTTAATAAATATTTAAAATATTTATTTACGGCTCTAGTGCATCTTTATACTTTTCTTTAAGATAAAATTCTTTAACAGTAGAGATGCAGCATCATAGCAATATTGTCTACGTGAAAAAAATCCCACGAACATGGCATACCTAAAATGAACAATTTTAATAGTTCCTAGAGACTCTTCATCTTGAAATTTGTGATTTCTGCAAGCGAACATACGGCATCAGTGTGCAGTGTGTAAAATTGACAAATTGAATATACCAGAAAATGTGGCAAAAACAAAACAAAAATAAAAAATAAAAAATTCCCACTGCCAAAATTTATAAAAACAAACCTCAAGTTAAATCCTAAAGATGTCACTATATTGTACCCAAAACCTTTTCCTGAAGAAAAATTACAAAACATGGCAAGCGAAATAAATTCCGTGTAATTACTTTCATATCCAGATATATGTTAAATACTGATGTTTATGACCCGGTTTATTTGTAAGTACGGACAACTAAAATAAAATTTAGTTTATGTCAACCGCAGCAGGGGCTTGAGAAACAATAAATAATAAATAATATGAGTAGTATTTATTTAATGGTTATTAAGGACTGCTCGTAAAATTAAACTTAGATTATTAGTCATCGGCTGTTAACTAGAATTTACTAGTTATTGTGTTACTCCAAGGACTAGCCTACCACTAAAATTTTACGAGAGATATTGTATTAAAAATATATTATAATGACTTTGTCATAAACTCTAACAGATCGTTTAAGCATTCGAGAATTAGGATATATGCATTATTAGGATCCATGCGATCTATGAGGTATTAGGAAAGAATATAAATACTCATGCAAGGATATGGATGTGTACATATAATATAAGTAAATACTGTATAAGTAAAGAAAGGTATATTTACGCGGCAAGATGTGAGCACCTACTCTCCGCCGCGGTCGCCACGTTAATTTTATTCATAATAATATTAGACGTATTAAAAAAACTAAAATTATTAAAAATTTGAGGTATCCCAATTTTAAAATTCCAAGATCTCACAATATTAAAATTTCGAGACATAACTCAAAATTCTTATATAAAGTTTCGAGTTGTAACTCAAAATTAAAAAAATTTGACAACTTGGAATTTTCAATCAAATTTCAGACACAACAGGTTTTAAATGCCGAATTATAATAACGCAGTTATATAACTCCGAATTGTGAAACTGCATTTTTTAACTGGGAATTAAAAAAAATGACTGTTGCGAGTCGTAATTTTAATTCGAAATTCCGAGTTATGTCAGAATTTTAAAACTCTGAGTTGTAACTAGAAACTTTACATCAAATTTTAGTTATATGTCAGAATTTTTGAATTTCCAGTTATAATTCAGATTTTTTAAATTACAACTTATAATGCGTAATATTAAAGTTTTATTTAAAAATTCCGACATAACAGGTTATATCTCACAATAATAACCTCACTAAAAATTCTGGCATAATTCAGATTTTTTTACTCAGAAATAAAATTCCGACAACTCGAATTTTACCAAACTAACGAATATGCGCATTTTTATAGCGTATCATTTTTCAAAATTCCCTATTGTCACTCAGACGTTTGTAGAAAAAATCCGAGTTCTAATACGGAATTTTAGAAAGAGAAATAAAGTTATTTTAGGTGCCCCTTCCATAAACTCATATTTAACACCAAAAACGTCCCTTTTCATTCTGCATCTGGCAATATCCATGTACAGTTCTAAACACAGCAACACATAATAATTTAAAATTACTGCTACACGTATATTTTGAACGTTTTTCAGGACTTATTATTTGAAATGAAATCTAGTGAAACTTAAGACATCACAGATTTACAACTAAAATACAAAAACTAGGCGTGGTTAAGTAATTTTAAGATAATCGGATTTGAAACTGAGCTGCATGATTTCTATGTATTTTTCTATATCTTGTTTGTAATTTTTCTGTGGGTGCTTAAGCCCTGAAGCACCCACGTAGTCGGCGCCCCTGCAAAAGTATAATATGCTCTATTTTTTTTATTAGACCCATTGTGGTAGGTGGAGCGTATATAGATTAATGGAAAAAGTTACCAATAAATTTCAAGTGCGTTATCATATCTGATAACTCAAGATGGAGGTTTTGGCTGATTATAGGTGTGTTTATTACTGTCATTCTAATCTAGTGACATGCTTATTCATCATAATTATTATATAGGATTTACGAATATTGCCATTGCGTTTCTATGATTTCATTTATTTCGGTACATAGCCGTTGATATAAGAGTTGAAAGAGGAATGTTAAATCATGCAAATGTCACATTATACCATTATACAATGTTGTAAAAACGATAAGTATGTCCTTTATTGATGGGGAAATAAAGTTTTTGAAAATATTTCGAAGAATAAAAGTAGGTACGATTAGTTTTTGATGAATTAATGTCTCTATCATTCTCTATCATATCATTCAACACAGAGCAATATGGAATGAGTTGCTATTTAATCAAGATATTTTCAGTATCATAACATTCAGGAAACATTTTTCTGTCATCATTTAGTATGATTCTTTATATATTTTTTGACACTAAGATTTTTATTGGATTGTAATAGCCGCTTTCAAACATTTGTTGAATGCAGTATTCTATTTATAGTCCAGTGTAATTAGACAAAAGAGACCCCAGACCCGGACAAAATTTTTAATAAGCTGAAAATTTCTGGAAATGTGCAAAACAACGCCCTAATTGATATTAGAAACTTCCCAAAAAATGTGTACAAAAGCCGGCAGCGTGAAAAAGCCGTCGCCATCTGGATTTTTTCGGGTTTTGGCTATATATTCTGAACTAATGTCCTAGCGAGGTCATTCAAGTGTCAAGCTAACCAGGTTTTACTGCGGAATTAAGTAAATATAAACTAAATGAATTATGGGCGCTTCTACAGTAATTTTATTTACTTTATTATCGTGAATATTGCAAAAATGTATATAAAACTTAATTTTGGGAAGTTTGAGCCTACCACCTTGGCAAATATACAAAAATTGCTAAAATAAAGAATATACTACCTACATATCTCATTCACTTAGAAGAACGCCTTGGTTAAGAAAAGCTGTATAAGCAGCATAGTCCGGCATAAGCCGAAGATATCTAGAAGATTAGACACCATTCTAGGTGAAATGTGAAATCTCCTTATATTCTATATTAGATATAGAATATGATAATTACCTAGGTACTTACTTTATTGCTTATTTTATCTGCTGATCTTACTAATATGGGCGCCAGTCCACAATTCTCATAAACCCTTGTGAATTTACTATTTATTGATGTATTTGTTGTCACTGTTATGTTATTTTATATATTGAAAATTTAATTTTTCCATTTTATTAATTTTTATAATTATTAATTTTCTTCATAAAATTGAGCGATGCCAATTTTGGTACATTTTGTCTAGAATGTTGCCTAATTTTCCCCATATCTTCTATCAAGGGTTATGCACGAAATTTAAATCACAGAAAGTAGTTGGCAATATTCGTAAATCCTATATAACTAATAATATAACTAATAAGCATTTGTATATAAATTAACGTACTCCCTGTATGGGCTGATACTTCCAAATATTCGGCTGAAATTTTTATTATTTACAATGTACACATTTTAAATAATATAAAAATTACAGGAAACCTCAACAAGTGTGACTTATGGTTAAAAGGACACTGCAATATTGTCAATAACGAGGAGGTGAATAAACCAGCAAAATAGTTCTCATCAAATAAAAACATCGAACTCTACCCACGTCACATGAGAATACAAGTAGTTTCCACAATAAAAAAAATATATTTTACAGAATGGGAAAATGCGTATAGTACAGAAAAAAAAAGGATATTATAAAAGTATTAAAACAACAATACTCAAGAAACTAGTTCAAAAATTGCAAATTCAGTCAAAACTCAATAAAATATAAATGTAGACCAGATTCAATGACGTATATATATATATATATATATATATATATATATATATATATATATATATATATATATATATATATATATATATATATATATATATATATATATATATATATATATATATATATATATATATATATAATACTTACCAGAAATATGATGATTGTATAAGTATATTCAGCTATTTTTAATTTCCACTTAATCATAGAGTAAATATTTAATATTAATTTTATATGGCAGGAGGCATAACGGTTACCTAATGTCACAGTACATAATCTATGCTAATATTTGCTGCCAATGAAAGTTTTTCGGGTCATTACTTCGTTGAAAAACTACAAAGTATGACAGACAGTTCCAGGTGGAATAATCTTGTAAATGATTCATGCTTAATCACTGAACTCATAATGGGTGCATGCATACGAGTACATCATATATACTTTTTGGCATGAAATATTATGCCTATAAATAATATTCGTTCTGTCTATAATTAGCTAATGCAAATATTAGTTTTTAGTGAAGTGATTCCGCGAACATTTATTTTTACGCGATAATCTGTAGCTCTTTGAGTGTATTTAATGATATTATTTTTATATAAAAAGATACACAAATAAAATGAGGAGTAGAAAATATTAATAATATTAATATCCTACCTCTAAAAGTTGCAAAAAAAATTTTAATATAATTTTAATATTATAAATCCCCTCTCATAGTCCAGTAAATTAATACTTCAAAGGGGGTGTAGAGTACAATTTATTATATCGTCTTCGTTTTGCGATATTTAGATCATGGAGACCAACAACATTGTATACTTTTTCCATAACTAGTACTTACCTCACGAGATAGTTCTTCGACATCCATTATATCTCTAATTGCCATAATAAGATTTTTAGCCACAAGTAGCAAACTCCAACCTCGATTTCAAAAAAGGTTCTCTCAAATCGTATGCAGGCGTGTTCGGAAATGATTTTCTTGTAAGTTTTGGATCGGTCATAGCAAAATTGTACACGACCCTGGGATTTATATCAGCATAATCAAGCATTTCATTACATACGTGCATCGGTCACCTTCTTCTGCACCTTGCTGTTGTATAAGTCTGGCATAGTTTCAATAGTAGCATTCCATTTAGTATAATTGTAGTCCAAAAGTATGCTCGACTTTTTGTGGCTTCATATACTGCATGCATATGATGCATTGTACTTATTGTATATAATAAAATGGTACTCCGCAGAGACTTTTCTATAAGAAATTTCATTTCCATGTACCAGGTTCTTACATTATTCAGCATAATAATGAAATATGTATTATAAAAGGACAATTATTGTCACGGTAGCCCATTAATCGAAATGTACAAATGGTGAGTGTTTTCACATAATTTCTCCTCCTCATACCGTGTCCCACCTCAAATGTCCCCCTCTATAGATTAGTAACCACTTTATTAAATTAAATTAAGTTAAAATTTGGATCCTGATTTTTTCGATGATGCTAATGCGAAATATGATATATTAAATTTATGATATTTATACAGGGTGATAGCAAAATGTATTTCAAATTTATTATTTCCATAGGCACACCATGTATATTTTAATATATTTTTTAACTCATGATATTGTCAATCCAGACATTCCATAAAATCACTATCTTGTGCCGAATAAACCCAAATTTTAACCAATCTTTTTATGATAATAGGATTTTGACAAATATAATAAGTTTTGATCCAGATAATCATGACACTCGTTTGCTACAAAAATAATGATATTGATTTGACAGTTAGGAACTATGTTGAAGATCATTGCTCAGAGTGAACTATCTTATGAAATTTTATTTCTCATATTTTTTCAAGAAAATTTAATTGGAAAGAGATACTTAAACTATCTCCAAAATCAATTTGAGGAATATTTGGACCAGTCAACAGGCATGCTGATATGTTCTTTCAACAGGGTCGATGCACAACTGAAGGAACATCTCCGACAGCCATTTGGAGACAAATTAATAACATCGAACTATATATATATATATATATATATATATATATATATATATATATATATATATATATATATATATATATATATATATATATATATATATATATATATAAATATATATATATGTATATAAATGACACCAGACGTTCTTAACAAATTCCTACTTTAATTTCACTTGTGTGGATTATATTGTTTTTTTACAGGATGATATTTGGTTACGATATTATTCGGTTTCTCCAAGTACGCCGCGCCGTGCGGGAAGATATACCGGTGTGTATACCGAAACAATATATATATATATATATATATATATATATATATATATATATATATATATATATATATATATATATATATATATATATATATATATATATATATATATATATATATATATATATATATATAAATGTCACCAGACGTTCTTAACAAATTTCTACTTTAATTTCACTTGTGTGGATTATATTGTTTTTTTACAGGATGATATTTAGTTACGATATTATTCGGTTTCTCCAAGTACGCCGCGCCGTGCCGGAAGATATACCGGTGGGCGGTGTGTATACCGAAACAAGTACCTGTGTAGTGTGTATGCTTGTCACTGGTAATTCTAATTACCTTATTATGGCCTACGCTTTGTAAATTATTCAGCGCGAAGTGGTGTCAAGTATATTTACTTTTCCTGTAAAAATATTAGAAATTAGCAAAAGTAGATATTTGTGATACAAATTGCCAATAGAATTATTAAATCAATTACAGAAATAAACAATCTACTTGTTTGCCTCTTGAACCACTTGAGGAGCATCTGTAAATATTTTAACTCACTTAATTTGTTATTCATTCAGTCTTTGTAGATGTAGACAGATTATATATGAATTATTTCGGACTTTTGCAACGTTGACCGTGATTATAAGTAACATTGCAATATGAAACTTAAAATTACATAAATTTATTTTATACTCAAATGTTTTCAGGTATTTACATAAAACATTTATTTTAGATTCCGTTTTGTTAATATTTGCTACCACTAAATATCCAATAGATTGCGCTGATGATATTTGTTAATACTAATAACGACTACCTATATTAAGTTAATAAAATGTCAGACCGATCATGTGATAATAATTTCTTATTAAACTCGTGTCCTCATTACAAAAGATAAAATTTTCCTTTTCATTCTCTGATGCTACTTTAATAACGGTTAGTGTTAATCGAATTATTTGATTTTTGAAGTCTTACAGTTACTTAAAAAAGTTAAATCTCTCTGTTAGCATCTCGATTGGTTATGATTTTAATATATTGTATGTGGATATCTGCCAACCAACGACTGGTTCATTGTTGTCTTATGTCTACTTTGAATATACCCGCTTTGAATTGCACGCTTGATCGGATTTTAATAAAGATAACAATTCACTTGATATTACATTTTCGATGGCTTTGAAACGGATGAAAATGTAATGAAACATCTTTCTTTCTTAATATTTAAGTGGATATTGTAATGAATTGTTTTATTCAGCAGAAGAAGTTGATTTAAATTGCTATGTATATAGTCGTAACGAAACTAAAAGTATTAATATTTATTTATAATTTATTTATAGATAAAATGCAGACTCGATGGATTTCTGCCTTCACGTCAGAAATCCATAGGACGTTCAAATAAGTGCATTTTCTTGTTTCGTACTTCTTTAGTTAGTAGTAACGAATAATATACAGGCTATATTACATTATTGCTTATACCAATTTTGTTACATATTGAGTCACATTACAATAATTATACCTATTCTGGTTAAAACAGAAATGTCTAAGCGGGAACAACAATGAAAAGAAGAAGAATGTTGGGGAAAGAAAGTTAAGTTTGCTTCGAAAAATACAATAAAAAATAATATGTAAAAATTAATAGCAATCACAAAAATTTTCCTGAAAGATATTCCTGTAAAATCGGGGCAACGCAACAGTATCGTTAGCGCAGCGGGAATATTCTTGAATTAAATTGGATTCCCGGTCGAGGGTCCCCGGTTCAAACTCTGTTAGCCCCATTACATTTTTTAATTTTTATTTATAAATCCACTAATTTTTATTTTTTTACAATATATTGTGATATGTTTTATATTCCGATGCGAGTTTCACTTGTAAAGTTGCTACAAACGGGGTAGGTACTGATGAATTTTCAAAATGGCGGATGAATGTTGCCATTTATGGTCCGAAGCGGCTCAAAATGTGTATTTTGGGGTTTTGGGGTAGCATTTCAATATTTTTTTTGTCAAAGTGAAATTTGAAAAAATCTGAATTCTGGGATCACAGCACGAATTTTTTGTCAAAATAAATATTAATTGTCAAAATGTATGACAACTCGCAAAAGCAGACATACTTGCCATCTATGGTTCAATTCGACTTAAAATTGATATCTCAGTAGCATCTGCGGTTCAGATATCCTAATTAAAATTCAACCGGTAGGGCCACTTCCTGGGAAACCGGGAAAAGTCGTACACACTGTGTAGATAAACAACAAGTGTAGATAAAAAACACGTATATATAGAGAAGTTGGGATTGTTGATATTATAACTAAGTATATCTATAAACAATCATATTGTATAATAGATGAACTATAATTGAATTATAATGATCAAATCACTTAGCGCAGAGATTTCTCGTGAAATTATTGTGCAAGACAATTTAGTATGTGCCAAATAATATATTATCGGAAATGCTTACGAATGCAAATTATATATAATATGTAGCAAAATATATCATATATAGAAAAGAAAATGAGAGTATATTTATTAAATAAAAATAAATTTATTAAATAAAAAATAAACAACTAAGCGTAACTAAAGTGAGAAAGTGCATGGCATAGACATATAGTATAGAAAATGGTACATGGCATATACATTGTTATGAAAAAAAAATGGAAATCAAGAGATCCGGAAAACAAAAAAGGGGGAAAAGCAAGAACATAATAATTTTAAAAAAAAGGACATGACGGGGAGAAAATACGAAAAGGAGATTGCAGATTGAAATTTAGATGCAGATTGCAAATAGAAATAAGGGTAGAAGAGGATTAAAAGAATTGTAAAGTTGCAGAGAAGCCAGATAGACGGAGTATGCTGAAAAATAATAACAATTAGCCGGACAAGAGCGAAGTTGTGAAAATAAAAGCGTAAAGAAGCAACGTTAGACAAATTTAAGATACCTTATCATATCATTCGAATATAAGTCATGACAATAAAATGAGATATCAAAACTTTACAATTATATAAATTATCAATTGCTTATCTTCATAAAAGAACAATTTTTAAATAAGTATCAGAGATATAAGATTTTTAGTGAAACCAATTCGGACGTAATCAAAATTTCCCAAAATTCTACTAATGTCATAAATGTCAATAATTTTATATTAGGTTAAGTAGCGGATATATTTTAACAATAGTTCATTAACTATCTTTTTCTATTTCAACCACATTACAATATTGTTATTGTTGTGGATAATGTTGTGGTCATGGCTCATGGCACTCTGTAATAATTGCAGTGTGAAAAATTAATCCAACTATTACATATTATATAATTTTATGTGGTGTTTAAATAATATTATTATCAATCCATAAACATCACATAATATTATCTTTCCAAAATTTTAGCTGTTTGTTTATATATATATATATATATATATATATATATATATATATATATATATATATATATATATATATATATATATATATATATATATATATATATATATATATATATATATATATATATATATATATATATATATATATATATATATATATATATATATATATATATATATATATATATATATATATATATATATATATATATATATATATATATATATATATATATATATATATATATATATATATATATTTATATATATATATATATATATATATATATATATATATATATATATATATATATATATATATAAATATATATATATATATATATATATATATATATATATATATATATATATATATATATATATATATATATATATATATATATAATGTAAAGTAGTAGTTGCTTTCAAGTGCATAGTTTGCAGTGAAATGTTGTGGTCATGGCTCATGGCACTCTGTAATAATTGCAGTTTGAAAAATTAATCCAACTATAGTAATAAATATATTACTTTACATATTATATAATTTTATGTGGTGTTTAAATAATATTATTATCAATCCATAAACATCACATAATATTATCTTTCCAAAATTTTAGCTGTTTGTGTAAAAATAGTGCCGTATATTTGTACGATGTCATCATTGGTCTTAACCAAACAAAACTCACCACATTATTAAAATCTAAGGACAATAAATCCCATATGCAATGCAAAATAATAAATAATTATAGCGATAACGGGATCCTGCAGTTTCCATTTACAAGCAGGCCAGACACTTAAAACTTAATACTCAGCTGCAGCCGTAAATTTAAGGTCGGGCTTGGTAGTTAACATCCTTACAAAAGCCCCTTTAACGATAATGAGATAAAGTAGGCTGCTCAACGACTAAAGGTAGGTCATATCTAAAATTTTATCATTTATTTTTTGCTAGATTTTTGCTAAAATGCGTCATATTAAAGGGCAGATTGGCACTTAAGCGTTAATTTACTTTCGAGTAGCGGAGTGAAAAAGATATTCGTATGCCATACGCCCCTGGCTTATATTTAAAAGTAATAAGCTACGAGTCGTTTTTATT
>CAXKVY010014287.1:0-13523 GCA_964058915.1 Tetropium fuscum
TAAATTGTGGTTTCCTTCAGGCTGAAATATTTGTCTTGCTACATTGAATTTGTTTGCTACATTGAGTTTGAAATATTGCAGAGGATCTACTGAAGCAGTGCCCTGTGTATTGCTCAGGATTCTCTAAATGCAAAAATTTTGCAATTTCATACGATATTTTAGCAAACGTTTTCACAACACCAATAGCTTGGACAGTGCACTTTGCATTTCGGTAATTAATAAAAAAAAAGCGTTTATGCGGAATATAATTGGGACCTAATTTCGTATTTTTATGGTCCCTTCTTTCACCTTACCTCTAATGACAAAGCTTCGTTCTTTGTCAGTTTCTGACCGTGGCAGTTTTGCAATTAATATTGGGCCTCCTTCTTCTATGTCTACGATATTAAATTTTTGGATATCATCTTTACGACATACCCATGCGATGACAACTGTTGCAGCGACCTACAACGAGCAGTTTTAAAATGTTTTACAAAAGCTAAAAAAATACCGTGTTACTTTTTCATTAAATACAGGAAATTCTAAGGATCTTTTAGAAATTTATAAATGTGTTCCCTGTTAAATACTTTTAAATTTTTTGGCCGTTATCCTACAGAGTTCTGCTTCATGAATGCCATTAGTTTCTTAAAAGTTTTAACATCTATATTTTCTTTTGATGAAAGGCAAGCTCTAACTGAGAGTACTCAGACCAAAGTGATGAGGGTTTAATATTATTCGGTCTTTTTGAAAAATATGCAAGAAGCACATTTAACTTTTTTCATATTGTTTTCTGATTTACTAGGTAATAAGTTTAATGACGCGATCTCAATAAATTCTTCTTCGTCACTGTCATCTATTTTTACAATAATATTACTCATTTAAAAACTAAAATTAATATAAAATATGTAGTTCTTTAAAACGAAATACAATCTCACATAAAATAGACTAAATATGGCGTTGATTTGAATGTTTATATTTGTCATGATCACAAAACGTTGTAGTAGAATGACAGATGAGTGCAGTAAAAATTTTCCCAGCAATACCCTATTTTCACAGCCCATATCCTATCACCTTTCCCTTTCCTATATCCCCCTTTCTTGCATATTGGTAGGATAATCGCTTTATTTTTAGTCCCCGACATTATATTTATATTTCCAAAATATTTGTTTTTAAATGATTTTGATATAGTACAAGAAATAATATGACTGATCTACCAGATGTTATCATTACTAGAACACCAAACAACAATATCCAAATTTGTTTGTATAAATCCTTTATTAGTTCGATGAGTATAAAATTGCAGTACATAAAAAGACATAATACAAAACAAAATAAAAATAGATTACTAATTGTAAACGACCACATGAATTTCGCAAAACACAAACAGAACTTGTATAATGCAGTCAGCAAGAAGCTTTGGGGCAACAACACGGCATGCAGCATTGTTGGGGACCAACGCAAGCTGATGGTGGTGGACACGGCGGCTCGGGACAGTCAACGCAATCTGGATCGTCAGGTCCGCACTCCACATACATACCCGGTGGTCCGTAGCTCATTTTTTGTACTGTATTGTCTTCCATCCTAAGTTTCGGTGGCACAAATCTAGGCTTTACAGCCCATGGCATGTCCTGGCGTTCGGGTGGTTGCCACGGTTGGTAGGACATCTTCTGCACAGTCTTGTCGCTAATTTTCCCGGTTGCTTTCTCCATGGCGTTCACGGGAAGAATAGGTTCGACTTTTTTCTGGTCCAAGACCGGCTGATATGATAATCTGTTCACGGTCTTGTCGCTTAAGGGACACTCGGACGTGTATAGATTAGTAAATGGTCTTATGGCGTCCGGTTTCACATAAGGCTTTGGAACATAGTCGTGTTTCTGAGTCGTAACATCTTGCATTGGACCTTCACCTATCAATTTGTGCTCACATGGATAAATGGGGCATGCAGGCTTTACCTCGTGAGGCTGGTAGGACATTTTGTTTACCGTATCGTCTGATATCTTCCCCTCTCCAAGACATAGGTTATGTGTTGGTAGAATCGCTCCAGGTCTATCACCTTCCACTGGTATATAAGACTTCCTATAAATTGTATTTTCTTCCATTTTGAGTTCTGGTGGCACGAAAGTCCGCCGCGGTGCGTAAGATTTCGGTCGGGCTGGTTGTATATACTTGCACTTTCTTCGAGGCATAACAGGAGCTTCTGGGGCACGAGGCTGTACAACTGGGACACACACGCTGCAACATGGTCCTTGGCACGGGTGATTCGGGTCTTTGGGGTTTAATACCGGCATCTTTGGCATGGTGTCTGCTATCACCGGGATAGTGCATGGGCCTGCCGGACATGGACATGGCGGACAAGTTAGGTTCGATCTAGATTGATGAGATGGGGGTAAGGGGCCGCAGGGTTGGCAAGAAGCCATTTTCAAGTTTTAGGACGAACGCACAAAAAATTAATCGAACTAATTTTGGATTTTTATAACGTCAGTGGCATTGTCAGATTTTCCCACTGGGTTGCTTGATGCGATGTTATAGTTACGTAATGATTGGCAAACTATTTGGATGAAAGAAGGCAACACTTATAAGAAGGCAATTAACTAATATCAAAACAGCGGAAATAGCTGATAAATAGCTAAAATCATGGGAACATCGTTTTTCGGCGGCTTTTGACTTAACAAAAAAAGTTGATATAGAAAATGAGGTGTATGACAAAACACACATGCTTATTTAAAGCTGAGCGAAATAAGATAATTAATTCGCGAGATATCGCGAATCCTATTTGCGAAAATAGGAAAATCAAATTGGTTTTTCATCGAGTGGGAGTGGAGTCGGAGGCTCAATTATTTTCTGTGGTAGAGATATTATGAAGGAATTATGAAGCCGCAGGATGGGGGTGGTGGGATATTTAGGAGAAGGGGAGAGGGGGACCCATAACTTCTCTGAATATTGACCTATCCTAAAAAATCAAACGGCTAATGTTCAGATATTTTACATTTCCTCAAAAGTGGATTGGAAGAGGCAGGAAATGATATGACCAGATATTTTACAATATTTTCTAATTAGTGGATTGGAAGAGGCAGTTTATTTCCATGGCGCGCTAGGTCACATGACTTTACTTCTCTGGATTTTTTTCTTTGGATTAGGTTGAAAGATTTAATGTTTCAAGACCAACGACAAGGGAAGATATGGTTTTTAGAAAATGCATCAACAGTATATCCGCTGCGGAAGTGGAATCTTCCGTGCAAGTAACATATGACAGACTTGAGCGTTGTATAGAGAATTATGGCAAGCAGTTTGAACATCTGAGTATTCATTAGAAATGGTTCCTGAGCAAATATTGAATATGTTCATCAGACCAGTTGAAAACGGATCTTAAAAGGTTTCTTTCAATTGCCTGCAATGCAATATATATAAATAATTGATAGGTACATAAATATTTATAGCTATATCCTTACTAATTTTCACCATTCCTGAACATTGCGAGAAATCGGTATAATTTTGGTATAAGTGATTATGTTTCTATTCCTAAAGATTTTAGAGATATAAAAAAAGGACCTTTCACCCCATCCCCCATCGCCGACTCATTCCCCACCCTCGGGGACTTTTAATATGTTTATCAGGACACCTCAATGAATAACTATACCAAATTTCGAAACTACATGAAGTATTTCGGCTGATCGTCAATGTTCAGCTTCATTTTCGACTATTAAGCATCTACAGAAAATATGCAGCCTCCAGACCCTCGAATCTGAATAACCTGCGTTTCTTCTATAAGTATGCGAACGGTAAAGCACATCAACAATTCATTGGCATTCATAAGTTCGGTAAAATGCTATATGAAATGGCTACTTTTCTGGAACTAGCTCATGTGAAAGAGTATAGTGGGCACTGCTATCGCAGAACTTCGTCCACGTTGCTGCTGCATTCTGGTTGGGACACAACAATGTTGAAGCAACAGGGGAGATGGAATTCTTCCGTGGTCACAGAGGGCTATATCGAAGACTCACTATCCAATAAGTCGAACATCGACAATAAAATATTTTCAGGCGTTTTCGGAGTATCAATATTGTTCATTTTACGAAAAGGGAGAGTGGAAAGTGAAAGTGGAAAGAGTTTGTATTAAATAATTGTTCACAAATCACCATAAATATTTCTAATAAGTAAAAATTTCCTGTTGTAGTTGTAATGTAATAAAACCAGTTTTGTGTAATTTTTAAATCCATCATTGCCAGTGTCCTAATGCCAGTGTCAATTTAAATTACCCGTTTGATTCAAATTTTTAACTGGAACGTTGCATAGCAACGAACTTTTTCTGACTAGACAGTAGAAATACATCTTTTATGCCTGTCAAGTGTCATTAAAAACCCACTGGAGAACGAAGTGTAATCGCATCTCCAGCTAAGCAAATCGTCACCAACGAGATATAATGTAAGTGTTGGAAGCTACACGGTTACATAACCTATCTATTGTTGTTCTATTGATAATTTCGGGATGACGTCTCACCATATTAACAAGAGGAGGGCATACAAACTTTGTATCTAATTGTAAACAACAGAAATATCGATTTAGTTGTCAGTTATAAAAAGGCAGAGAGGGATCAACTTCTATTTTTTAAGATCCGCCATACTTTGAAAAAATGAGGAGTAAGACTAGACACGTTATCAAACGATATGTCGACAATATTGGGTTGGGGATTGAAGCGGATCAATTAGAGCAAAACTTTCCTAAATAATTGTGAAAATATTTGGTAAATAATCATATCAGGTAAATAATATTATTAGAAAGTGTTACAGAAGTAGTAGCCGTTAAAATTGCATAAAATAGAGCAATTAATGTTTGTGTGCCCCTCGGCAATATGGCCGCTCTGTTCCAAACTAACGTGATCTGAAATGATAAATAATAACAGAACAATAAAAGATGGATTACGAATACATATCCGTGTAGCTTCAAAGGCGGCTTACTTTAGTAAAATCAAAATATAATCAATCCAGATATAATCAGCAGAAAATATTTCTCGTAAACTAGCAAATATTTTCCAACTAAACTACCTATATCATCTAGAGCAGGTATGGGCAACCTTTGCTTAGCCGAGGGCGTAATTTTGGGACTTAATCAGGTCTTTCCACATCATCAAATTTAGACTTCAGATACGAGTCTTCTTGAAGCTCGATCAACTCCATTTGTAGGCGGAGCATCTTCCTTATTACACTTATAAGGATTTGCAAAAATATTAGAAGCTATCCATATTCTTAAAATCGGAAAATCGATCGGTGAATTGCCCTTGAGTTGTTCCAGTTCATCAGCATAGAGGCCGTATTCAATGTTTTCGTGACTGGATATTGCTTAAAAATGAAGTTTCCCACAAGCGAATTTTGTTTTGAAAAGCTTTAAGATGACTGAACAGCTGATTTACTTTTTTTATAGTTCTTTTCTAACCCTTACAACTTTGCATTGGTAATAAAATAAATTAGATCTCTTAAATTTATTATCATCTTTCAATATTAATCATCACCATAATTTGTTGGTGAATCCATCTAGTCCAAGAGGGTAACCTCTTGGAGTGGTCATATTAAAGAAATATGCCAACAATAACTAATGTTGCTCCCTTAGTCTTTATATAAATATTAATTACTATTATAAAGTCATGCGGCTATAAAAATGTATAATTCAGCTGAATTTAAGGCTACATCCTGTATAACAAGCAGATATACCTACGTTTCTTGATGTAATTAAACATAGCTTAATTAAACATTCTCAGACATTCTAAGCAAATATTAAGACACCACCAATTAATTCACAAACAGACATTGACCTATCATTAAAATATCTGAAGTGCAGCACTGTCATCTCCAATAGCCTCATGGGATCAATTATACAATCTAATGTAAATAATTATTACGCAATAAATCAAATATCCGTCGGCAAAACAAGCGTCGGCAAGTAAATAACTGTGAGTATCTAGAGGGACTTATCACTCTTACTTTTTGTGTACATATGTACCTATGCCTTGCATCATATAGCAGGTTCTTGAACTCATTATATGATAATGAACTTGGTATTAATTGGAGGTTTCCTTGAAATTATACGAATGTGTATTGGGCCGAGGAGACCGTTGACTTTATTCCGTATATCTAATTGAGGAATTTTATGTCTCGAATTCCACTGCAAATTAGAGGTTTACGTAACCAGCGCTTTTGGTGATATTTAATACGACGAAGTTATTTATCAGTTCAATTGGAAATATTCATTTGACATGAGAAGATCTCCAACATGCAGCTGGGGTATTTCAACATTTTACGTAATGGATTTTCATGATGACCTTATATGTCCAGTCTAAATTCACACAAAATTAAAGGTATGGACAGCAAGATCTACACTCATGCGAATAGGCCGACGTTAATAAAAAAGTATGATCCCAAACTTTTCTGAAAATAATTAAATACAACTAAATGCTACAACTGAAAATTAATGCAACAATACATATATTAAATATTCTTGGCCCACTATCAATTTTATTGATAGATGATAGTTATCTTCGATGATACTCGCTTTTCTTCTGAATTGTCCCATCATCCTCTGGACCATAGCATGATGGATTTCTCAAATTTTCTGAAAAATTCGACGCCGTAAATAGTCTTCATTTGCAGCTTCACATCTTTTTCTGCTTAATATTGAGCAAATTTCCGCATTTGGCCCAGCCTGAGGTACATCTAGAGGGATTGTCTAATTTAAAAATAAAGTATAATAATTATCTTGTTTGCGTTATACCAGTCTCTAGTTACACTTGCATATTAGTTCAATAAAGATATAATTTTTCAAAAAAACTAATGCGGATAAACTAATTTTCTCAAGGTGGAATTCCGGCTGAGTCTCCTACCTCCTCCGCAGTCTCCAACCAAAAAATCAGCCTCGATACCCTTGTGAGTTTTCTGCAATATGGGTGGGGTGATCCCTTTTTTTGGAAATTTGGAAGTTACAAAGGTTTTATAAAGAAATATTGTAGAGAATATTATTACGTACAAGCTGGAAAAAATGGGAAAAGTAAATAAGAAACCACACATAATGCAAAAAAACTCATAAGGGTGCAATTTTTTGATATTTAAACTAACTAAACAAAACATTATGCCATCATTGGCATAATATCTATTTAAAAACTGAATCAGTTTGGAGCTACAAACCGTTGACATTGATTTATCACCAACGATTGCAATTTTTGAATCACTGATTGGATACTATAAATCACTACAAGACCGAGACCAGTTTGACAAGTATGAAGTAAGGTGCAAATAACTATCCAAAATTATGGAATAGGTATAATAAAGATAAAAAAGAGGATACAGATCAGAAAGATTCAATTTGACGGAACTTATGAAAATTAATCCAACTTTAACGGTAAAAGTGATACGAGAATTAATGCTTTTCTTGCTATTATTGATAGGTTATATCAAGAATTTTGTTATTGCTATTGTTATTGAAGTAGAAATAGAAAAAATCGAAAGAAAAATCGGGGTTTTAAATAAATTTAAGATTATGAATGACATACGAAATTATTAAAACAATTTGCAAACTGAATATTCAAACGATTTGGACAAATCTTTTGCTGATGAATGTATTAAATTCAAATATTTTGTTGAAAATAGAAAATATCATTAGACATGTTCGTATTTATCGGTGAAAAATATATTATAACCATTTTTCCTAATGTGGAAATTACAGTAAGAATTTTTCTTACTTATGTTCTATGTTCTATGTAATAATTAGTAACTTAATGTACGGTTGTAGGGGTAATAGGCTTTTTAAATGTATATAAATATATATATATATATATATATATATATATATATATATATATATATATATATATATATATATATATATATATATATATATATATATATATATATATATATATATATATATATATATATATATATATATATATATATATATATATATATATATATATATATATATATATATATATATATATATATATATATATATATATATATATAAAGCCTATTACCCCTACAACCCTACATTAAGTTACTAATTATTACCTGTACGTAATACGTAATGTATTCATTCCACATACAAATAATTATTAATGTACATTGCTTGTCAATATGTGGTGACAAGGTAATATTTTAAGCTTTTGAATTATACTCTTGACATATCCTTTGAGATAGAGGCACTTGTGAGGGAAATTGTTTTTTAAGTATACTTAATTCAATAGCACACTTTATTATGTCTTGTTACCTCATTTAAAGTAGGTGATCGTTATTAGATAAAAAGACCGTAGGGAACAAAGGCATAGCATAAGAGCAATTAGATTTGTTGCGTTTTTGTTTTATTTGGCCTTCTTTCTGAAGCACAGTTATGTAGAAGTAGATTTTCCTTGAAATATATTATGATGGATTGACTTACATAATTATGGGTCTTTATATAAAACCTAGTTATTATGATAAATTAATATTGCTTCATAATAAGTTTATATGATGACAATATAATATCACAAAAATAAAACAGAAAATATTTATCCGATCTAGATTTGCTTTGAACTTGCTCCGCCAACTTTTGAACTGAACTTTTTGTTTTGTGCGATAAGTCGGCTCTCCATGATACGAAAATAGCGGTTGTGTACTCTTTTGTTACTGTTTGACCGCTCTACAATTAAGGTTCTATCAATTCCATTGTCCTAAGCAGTGGAATGAAGTCTCATATAATAATTATGTACAAGAGCGCACTTTCAGCTCTTAACATACAATGTACTGTTATATTCAAATGTACTGTATGTATATATATATATATATATATATATATATATATATATATATATATATATATATATATATATATATATATATATATATATATATATATATATATATATATATATATATATATATATGTATATATATATATATATATATATATATATATATATATATATATATATATATATATATATATATATATATATATATATATATATATATGTATATACATGAATCTGAACCACCACCTTCCATTTTTCAGGAAAAAATTTATAAGCAAAATTAGTTGCAATTTTTCCATAATAACACCTACGCTACTCGCATTTCGACTACATTTTTCATGTACAAAAATAGAATACTTACAATTCTCAATTTTCTTTATTAATCTCTTGATATTAAGTTCAATAAAAATGATATAATATCACCAACATACAAAAAAGTGGAACAAAAATTGTAGTTACATTGTATTAAAAATTAAATGATATTCAAAAACGTGTGTGTACTTATTGCGAGTTGTAATTCCAGACGGTCCAGGTAGGTCCGACACCGCTTGTTCGTGATAACATTAGATTGGCCGGATATAGGGTTTGGAGATAGTTGCAGATTAGGGTCTTTCACCTCTGCATCTTCTTCATCCTTCTGATTTTTTTTGCGTATCGAGTCTACAAAAAAGAAGGAAATACCTACCCATAGTTATAGACGGAGAGCCAACAAATTTCTCTGAATTTACTTGTTTTTTCGGTAGTTGGTTACAGTAATTGTGTACACAAACATACTCTGGTCAGTCAATCTTAGAACAGGCACCTTAGGTGCGATGTCGAAAGACGTATTTACCGGGGTAATAAAACGAATTTAATAAAGCTGAATATTGGTGTATACCTACCTTCTATAATATATATCAATAAAAGTTATGTAGATCAGTCACATGTATATCAGAATAGAGCCAGTCAGTCAGTCTGAATAGATGTAGGATATTTTAGAATGATTTTGACATTGACAATCATTGGCGCTGGTCCGCTGGCTGAATATGTGATTGTTGTGAGTTGTGATTAAAATTGGTCTCATTTGCCGTGGGGAATATTTTTCTAGCTTATATTCCAGGTCCCGATGCCACACTCGGTCGAATGCTTGGGCCACATCCAGGTATATCGTTACCGATACATGCCAATACAGTGGAAGATTACTGAAGTAATAATGATTGCCAAACCTGGTAAATCTCCTGAAAATAAAACATCATACCGACCATTTGCCTTATTGCTGATTATATCCCATTTGTTAGAAAAGCTCCTTTTGCAGAGACTCAAACCAATCATTGAAGAAAAGCAGCTTATTTCGTCCCACCAGTTTGGATTCCGTAATAAACATTCTACCACGGATCAAGTGCATCGAATTACTGATGAAGCATATCACCGAGTGTGGCATCGGGGCCTGGAATACAAGCTAGAAAAATAGTTCCCACGGCAAGTGAGCCAAATTTTAATCACAACTCGCAACAATCACACATTCAACCGGCGGGCCAGCGCTGTCATTGTCAAAATCATTCTAAAATAACCTACATCTATTCGGACTGACAGACCAGCTCTATTCTGGTATACAAGTGACTGAACTACATAACTTTTATTGGTATATATTATAGAAGGTATATACCAATTTTCAGCTTTAGTAAATTAATTTTGTTACCCCGGAAAATACGACTGACCAGAGTATGTTTGTGTATACAATTACTGTAACCGACCACCGAAAAACTATCTTTAGTAGATTCAGAGAAATTTTTCGGCTCTGACTTAGACTATTATATACATGAAATAATCTTCATTAATCAATCAGAAGCAAGGGCTTGTTTTGCAGTTGTTAGCACAAATCCAGTTTTTGAATCTTCCAGCCCCACTCCTGAGGGGATTTCTCATAGCCAAGCCACTGTTGAATCTAGTGATAAAATCCTCAGTGACTATTCTGTTGCTGCTCCTGATGAAGGTGGTTGTGCAGCTATGTTGGTATTAAACTTGCTTGCCATCTTCAAATAACACTTACACCTTAACTTATCGAGGAAATGGCCTTTCTACCAACAGCACTGTAGAGTGTCTTATAAACATGTCTTGTATACATTTTTCCTTGGCATCTGCAATCATTTGTTGGTTAGCTTCAGAGTTCTTGAATACGTTGATGAACTGAGAGCAGGAGCCTTTTTAAGAGTTATTTTTTTATTATTATAGACATGTGAGTTTGTTACACATTAATTCCCTTCTACACCGGCCACTCAGTATGCCAGTTCCCAGTAAATGTTTGTGGGTGTTGCCGAAGCTAATGCCGAAATCAATGCTGTTCTACAGGTGATGTTAGGTATACTTATATATTGATAACAGTTCCGACACGCTGTAGCGCATAAACCGTTCGTTGTTAGGACATAAAATGTAGGAACTTTAATGTATTTTATTTTTGTTCATATAAACGTTGTTATCGAAACACAAATAGATTGGGTGTTATTATGAGAAAATAAAGAAAAAAAATTACGTTTGTAACCGTTTTTATTTATTTGAGAAACAAACAGGTTGTACATCTAGTTACATGTTCCTTACAGTATAATAGATACATACATATATAATTGATACAATTGAGTTATAAATACACAAGTGTTAAATATTAATATACACACACAGCATACATAGCATATATATATACGAGAAATAAAATAACAACATAAGTAGTACATTATTCTTTCTCCAAAACTAAAGGGGGCTTGCGTTACTGAAAAATGTTCTTATTTCCTTTTTAAATATGCCAGCATATATTTAGTATCGTAGATCCCTAGCGTTATTTTTTCTTAAAGATGATTGTAGGTTATACACATACTATTCAACAATAAATAAGTTCTAGCTACTTTAAATACAGTAAGTTTTTAACGTAACCTGTGGTCCGGAACAAAGAAGTAGCAGGCAAGGACTGTGGAACATAATTATTATTTATTAATTTGTAGCGGAACCTAGATATGTGCTGCTCTTCTGCCATTGAGATGTGGGATTTGCAGATAGGAACCCATTTCAAATTTCGCGCCCGGATTTTCCTAACCTAACTAATATGGTGAATTAACCATTCAAATATGTTGTCTAAATATTTTTCTAGCAAATGTTGTACATCTCCATTTTTATTTCTTTAAATATTTTTAAGTCATCACCCAACAACAAGCTGTCAGATACGATTGAATTGGGTAAGTCGTTGACAAATAATAAAAAGAGTGTTGAAAGGTTTAGACAAAAATAATGTTTCAAAAGTATCAAAATACCACTCAAATCAGGCAAAATTTCAGAAACACTTTGCAAACGACTTACTCTAATAACGTACAATTACGATTGTGGCTTATAACGTTTTTTCCTAAAAAAAATTAATGTGGCAAAGTTCACAAAAATTAATGTGGCAAAGTTAAAGTGAGGATTCCTGTTTATCACCCCCCCG
Source organism: Tetropium fuscum (assembly GCA_964058915.1). NCBI lineage: Eukaryota > Metazoa > Arthropoda > Insecta > Coleoptera > Cerambycidae > Tetropium > Tetropium fuscum. Next base: position 12,198 of record CAXKVY010014287.1, read on the forward strand.
AAAACAGTATACCAGCACTGAAAAATTCCTCCCCATTTCTTCAAGGTGTGTGCACTATATGACTTAAAAAGTATAAAAAGGTTCAAAGAACTTTAACGTGGAAGTTAACTATTTTATGTCTGCAACTTAAACCAAAATATTATTCGTTGTACGAATGGCGTCGTCTAGTTTCAATTAAATTAAAATATCACCTTGTAATAAATTCATTTGATATACAAAATCAGGGCATCACTGCAATTATAGAAACTGCTTGAAATATGCCCATAAGAAATACGAACAGTTATATCTTGTGACCTACAATGCATTATAAAATACTGCATTAAATAACAGTTAGCGTGTTTTAAGAACAACATTTAGGTTTTTAATAATAAGGTAAGAAACTGAAAATATATGGAATATCAACAGAAAATTATTTAGCTGTGTGTTTCGTTGGGTAATATTTAAAAAAATTGTTACGCGTTATATTGCTAAGTAGAAATCTTTTACTTTGTCAAGAAATTGAATAACAATATTTCGGCAAATATTGCTGCAATGATTGGCGAGCCGGCGTTCGGAATTCGATGCATCTGAGTGACAAATTATTTACCTACAAATTTAGTTACCAAATCAACAAAAAATATGACGAAACGAACAATAAATATAAAATGAATGATCATTTAATCAATATTTTTGCCGACGCGATTTTTATAACAGTCTATTATAATTTTATCCGTCTATTATTATTTTATCCGTCTATTATATTTATATTTTATTTATTTTATTAACAGTCTATCTATTATTTTTCCAATGCTAACTTTTCTAATAAAAAAAATACTGGTAATACCCTAATACCATTTTATATTAGCAGTATATATATATATATATATATATATATATATATATATATATATATATATATATATATAGATATAAGTATATATAGAAAATAATTTCTTTGTATAAATTTTAATATTTCATTTCACCAAGATATTGTTTTACCGTGAGAAGTCTTATGCTTAAAATGTTTACGATGAAATAATAATGCACTTCTGTTGCGAATTGAAGTGCAGTTATTGGAACTTGTTTTCGTTATACAACCAATTGTTCTTTACATATTGTTAACCAGATTAAAATTCATATTTGTATGAGAGTTGAGCATTTCTCATACTTACATAATTAGAAGAAAAATATTAAAGCATTACTTCTTTGATTGGATTGGTGTAATATTTTATTATAATTGGTTCAATCTATTAAAATGCAGTGGATCTAATTGGAAAGTTGGATTTTTTATTTTAATATTTTTCGTGGGTAGAAAAATTGATTCTCTTAATTTGGAAAATAGTTTTG
>CAXKVY010014288.1:0-25402 GCA_964058915.1 Tetropium fuscum
GCATTTAAATGCAATTCCACGTAATGCGAGAGTTCAGTTAATGCCCAATATGCGAATAGTGAATATCAGTAAATGTTAATAAGTACCTAAGTTTAGTCGTTGTTTATCAGCAAGTATAAAGTAGCGTCAAGTTACCGGGTGTTTAATTAATGGATTATCTTGATATTTGTTCTCTTAATATCTTGATATTTGTTTTTAAGATACCTACTCTAGTTTTATAAGCCTTTTTAATTATTATTTTCATTATTTTGATGAGTATGCTATGATTTGTAGTATTATTTCTACATATCATGTTGCTTATATTTAAGTACGTTAAAGCTGTACAGGGTCTTCCTGATATTTTGACACTTATCCACATATTTTTTAAAGATATAGAGAAGTAATAAAATACAAAATAAAAAATACCAACGTTTTAGGACATTGCCAACGGTCAGAATTACTTATCGGAAAAAATGAAAGACTGACGGATGAAAAAATTTTAAACAACTTATTTTTTAATTGAACGCTCTGTATATTTTACAATTTTTGCTCAAGGAATGCATTTTCCTGACTCCAAAAATGTATAATTTGCCTATATGACAAATATATGTAGTTTTTGGGAAATAATATAGAATAAATAATATAGAGAACTTTCTGTCGTGTGATAAGAACAAAACAAAAAGTTTTGTTATTATCAAGCCCAATGTACCAAATGAGGACCTTAAAAGCCAAAGGGTACAAGTGCAGTGTTTTTAGTTTCGAGATAATCGATTTCAAAGTTTGGCTACTGTTCTAAATTAAGGATTTAGTTTTAGCTAGTTGAAACCTATCCTATTTTTATGTCACTGAAAAGACAATAGTCTTTTCATTGTTATGATTTAGTTAGTCACATTTTTTTAAAAAATATGTTAGACAAGTAATTTGAGTACGATGTTGCACTTGTATTCATTATCTTCTAAAAAAAGTTTGATTTATATTGAGTGCATTTCAAACGTCGAAGAAAATACAGCTAGATAAATAAAAATCTTTATGTTATTTTATTCCAAAAAGAATGAGCTTTGTACTATTTATTTGCGTGCTTATCTCCAATTTTAAAAAAATGCACTTGTACCCTTTGGCTTTTAAGGTGCTCAAATATAAGGTAGGTTTTAGCTTTATTTTGGAGAACGATAAATATACGAAGGCTGAATTTGACAAAGAAGATTACAACGATAGTGAAACCGGCACTAGCAATTTTATTGAACCAAGGAACCCCAAAATAATTTCCTTATCTTCAATTTTGATTATTACATGTGCCAAAGATGTTAAAAATATTTAAAAAAGAAAACAAAAAGATCCGTAATAATCAACAACACTACCATATTATACAAGATGGTGGCGATTACTGCTCTTCGATTTATCTGAACTTTTAAGGAGTTAATAAGAAGCGCAACTAAACATATTTGCCAAGTTCCAAAAGTTTTGGATGCGTAAAATGGGCCATTTTTTAGTGTACTAGTAATGCTACTATTTTTTCCATAAAAATGTTATCACTCATAAGAACACAAGTTACCTTTTTAATTACTGCGATATCAAATCCAGCTTGTTCCAATTCGGCTTGAATGTACACCCTTTTTTGAATCGATCCTGCGTTTTCCACGAACCTATTTATGAATCTCATACCAGCTAGCAGTAGTTCTTTCTGTCCTCCAGTTGAGCTTAACATCCCAACCAAGAATCGGAATCTGACTGGTTCTCCAAATCTTAACCTCAGTGTGGCCATCGCCTCTGAGACTGACGAGTGCCCACTAGTTGGCGGTTCGCACGCCTTACCTAATAGCTAAGGGAAAAGTAGAATCAGATACAGAACCGAAACACCAGAATACCACAATATGAATTACTCAATGATTTTGTGTGTAATATTAATTTGTTTCTACCGAAAGTATGCTTATAATGGAAAAATATTGATAGGTATTATAATTAAATCGCTTATTAATAATAATAATAGCAGATTTTATTTGCCCAACAGATTAACAAATCCAATAACAGAGTAAAACAATAGTGTAATATGACATTGTGTAGGGGATTTTAATGACACGGGTGATGCCATTTACCAAGTATCCAGTTTAAATCTGGCGCCAATTAATAATTTGAGTAGCTCCACGCTTTAGCCATGTTTAGAAGTAAGCGCTGAACCTGTCAGATGCCATGTGATGCTTCATAAATTAAGATCGTGTCTAATTTTCTGTTTTCTTTCATGTCTTTATAAGGGTATTTGTTTAAAAGAAAGGTAAGTACAGTTGGCGCCATCCAAATGTGAACGGCAAAATTGTATAGTGTAATTTAAACTTCCACGACTACCAAAAATCATTCTAATTTTGATAACGCCAACTGTATATAGAAAGTATTTTTTTTTAACCTCAGGGTAACGTAGAATGATGTGCAAAGTGTAGGGAAAACGAAAGCCATTGTACAACCTAATCTACCCATCTGTAACCAAACCAAACTACAAATCTCAAACCAAACTACAAATCTCGTATGGACAAACCAAACTGTAACCAAACTACAAATCTCGTATGTTTCACGCAATTTTTATCTGAGGTTATTGATAAACAAGCTCAGGTAAATGTTGTGTGCACTGACTTTTCAAAGCCTTTGACCGCATAGATCACAATTTTATTAAGTAAATTAACTGAATTTGGTTTATGTAAATCACTTATACATTTATATAGGTCATATTTGAGTAATAGAGTTCAATATGTTGCGTACAATGGTTATAGATCTGATAACTTTTTAGCAATATCTGGAGTACCTCAAGGCTCCAATTTAGGGCCAATTCTATATCTATTTTTAGTAGATGACTTCGTTCCCTTATCAACTGTCAGTATTTAATGTTTGCTGATGACCTACAATTGTTTATCAAGACTGAAACTATATCTGACTGTACTAATATTCAAAATCAATTGGTTAAAATAGAACATTGGTGTCATGAGAACAACTTAAGCATGAATAGTTCAAAATGTAAAGTAATAGGTAACCTACACACGAAAACAATGTCAGATTAATTTTTATTACACATTTGACTCATGCCTGTTAGAGCGGTGTTAAACTGTTAAAGATTTAGAAGTCATTTTCGATAAAAAACTTACTGAGAAGTAAGATCACGTTGACGAAATAATATTATCAGCATTTAAAATGTCTGGTTTTATTATTATAAACTGTATCAGATGTAACAGTGTTATAGCATTAAAAACTTTTTATTCCCCTTTTCGTTGTGTGGTCTCTGATTTATAATGTTTATAAACTAGGATTGGAGAATGTGCAAAGGTTTTTTTTTAAATTCCGAAGTTTTAAAACAAACGGAATCTATCCTCCTAGAGGATATGATCATCAGCTGCTTCTTTCTCAATTTAATACTCAGTCTCTTGACCTACGTAGAACGCAACAAAGTTCTTAGTTTCTTTATATCTTGTTACATAACAGAATTGATCCGATTGAATTTTTCCTTCTCATTCAAATGTTTTAGTAAAATCCCCTGTATTTATAACGTTGCACAATTTTAAAACTCTTGCTGACACATTCGATATCAATTTTGTTAAATTAAGTATTATTTTACATAGATCAATAACAAATTTCGTTACTTGATATTAATATAGGAAATCACATAGACCTATTATATATTGTTCCCTTTTTTTATATAACTTAGATATGTTCCATTTTCTCTCTCAATTAGTTATTCTCTTATATACTATGTAATGTTTAGTTGCTATTTTCTACTGTAAGGGCGTTTTCACACGGGACAATATATTGCTGGCGATATAAAGTCGCGATATTGCTGTCAGTTTTAAACACTTTTTCACACGAGACGTTTAATAGCTACCATAAAGTTTATCCAAGTAAATAAAAATTAACAAAAAATCCATTGTTGCCGCAGTACATTGTGAACTGCCATGAAGCGAAGACGCAGAATTTTGTTAGTACCTAGCACTAATTTTGTTTCGAAGAAGATTGGTTAAAGAAAAAGAGACTCGTAGCAAAAATAAACGATTCTGGATCCATCCTTTGTTGCGAGTACGTTATGTGGATGGTGCTTTTTATATACTATTTGAAAAATTACTTTCACTTGCTCCTCCTGTTCCAAATTTTCAAAGTCTTCTGTTAAATAATTAAGAATTTCTTTCCAAGCTCTTCCTTTCTTTACTTTATCTTTATAATTATCTAGGGTTTAATCTCAGATACATGGTCTTTGCTCCATTAATTCAATAAGATCTAAAGCATCGTAGGAAAATTTAACTTTCTTAGCCATCTTCCGTGCTGCTGACAACACCGCTAAACTAATACTAATCAAATTGCTATTGTTTCCTCTCGTCTGAAGAAACGCCACTATTAGAAAACGCGAAAAAATCAGTAGAACATATTGCATGTCTGCGATATAGTGCCAGCACCACCATACCTTTTATTGTATCGCGGACATGTGAAAACTGCTCATTTAAAAGCATGCTTTTTGATACACAGCCATATCGAGACTTTATATCGCCAGCAATATATTGTCCCGTGTGAAAACGCCCTAACCACTGAAATGTATTGACCTGTCTTCTGTTTTAGGAATTATTTATATTCTCTCTTAGTTACTATGACTGTTAAGTCTGTTAAGACTGTTTGTCTAATTATGTTATCCTATAATTGGAGTAATCTGTCGGGCAATAAATGTATTATTATTATTACTTACTTAATAAACTTACTTAACAATATAAATATTTATATAAATGCCATAGCATAGAAAAATATTTCAGCAGAACTTGAAAAATTCTTAATTATCCAGCTGACCTATGAAACAAAAAGATTTATAAAAACAAAAGTAATGTTGAAATTAGAACGGTTCTTTCTTTTCTTCTCTCCCTATGAATAATAAGCGATTCAAGTAAATATATTATGTACCTAAGGTAAAATCTGAGTCTACACTTGAAATCCACATTTGATTAGTGCAAAGGCTAAAGTAGATTGCTACAAGCTGTTGCCAGTCTATAATTTTTATATATAAACCAAGACAAGTTTCATAGAAGGCATATATGACAGATTCGTCATAGTATGATTTATAATCCACTATGAATAACCGCAACAATCACAGATCTAGCAAATGTAGGCACTTACTTGCAGAGCAATAATGCGGGACTTATTAACGTTGCTCATTATACAGATAGCCAGAGTGAAAAGGCCGGCCGACGATGAGGTGAGCTTCCTCACGGCTTCTGAATAACGCATGCAGCAATTAAGCAGGCATTGCAAGCACGACAACTCGTCTAATAATGTCCTTCTTTGTATAGACGGTGGTACTTTTCCCGTTGTGTTGCTGGAACCGGCTGGAACGTGGTTGTTATTCGATTGGCTCAGCTGGATGGCGCGCAGCAGATCCAGGAGAAGAGTAACCCCGTCCAGGGGATCGGCCACGAATTCTTGCACAAAACTGAAAGGAAACAGAACACTGATAACCTCAGATAGCCTTGATCGATATTGGGTAATGTTGCATAAAATTATTTCCGCTGTAAACAGTGAAAACCACCGTTACTATGTATGTGTTAAATGTAACAATGGATTCTGTTTATGGGTTTTCTTACAAAATCAGTGCTTGCCAATTGGTTTTTACTGGCGATGTTTGTCTGGGGAAATCGATATTTGTTATTATAAGTTATTTATAGTATAAAAAAGTCTGAGATTGCCTTATGATTGCGTTTTGGTTGAATTATGTTGATTTCATTTCTTGATGTATACAACATTTGTATTTTCGCTTATTTGAATAAAACTGCATGGATATATTCTTGACATTCTCTGTAATATTTTTTTATAGGATGATGAAATACACTGCTGGCCAATAGGTTGGAATAATTCAAATTTTTAGGGTAAGTTTCGATACATATATCTTCTGAACGATATGGAATATCAAAATACGGATTTCAGGACGTTTTTGGAAATTTCATCGACAAAAACTGGTCTGAATATCAATTTTCCATTATGCTCAAAAAAGGAATATACGGGGGTGTAAACTAAACCCCTAAAAAAATCAATATTTCATTCTTACCGAGAATTTAGGAAAACCAAAATCGAGTTAAATTTTTTATACCGGGGTAATCTATGGACCAATTCGAAAAAACAAATTTGGCCGATTTTTGATATCTCGCTTATTTTTGAATATACGGCGTTTTTATTGAAATTAGGACAATTTTTTGGAAATGTATCTCTTACTTTTTAAAAACAAAGTAAGTAATGGATTTTTTTCTTATTTTCAAGTAAGCTTACATGGCTCTAGCTGCCTCAGTAGCTAGAATTGACATTTCTTATACAGGGTGCCTGCGAAAACATTTAATAAGCATGTGTCACGAAAAATCTGGATATTTAAATAAACTGTGTGCAGAACCCTGTATGATTAAAATGAACGATAATTTTAAAATTTTAAAACTGTGAAGGGAAACCTTAGAAAAATATCTCGAAACGGTTTTTTATTTTTCTTGATCGGATGAGTATTATCATAATTTACAGTTTCGTTGTAATTACACGGTAAATCCCTATATAAAACATTTAAAAAACTTGCGGTAGTAACGATTAGCTGGTGATTATGATAATACTCATCCGATCAAGAAAAATAAAAACCGTTTCGAGATATTTTTCTAAGGTTTCCCTTCACAGTTTTAAAATTTTAAAATTATCGTTCATTTTAATCATACAGGGTTCTGCACACAGTTTATTTAAATATACAGATTTTTCGTGACACATGCTTATTAAATGTTTTCGCAGGCACCCTGTATAAGAAATGTCAATTCTAGCTACTGAGGCAGCTAGAGCCATGTAAGCTTACTTGAAAATAAGAAAAAAATCCATTACTTACTTTGTTTTTAAAAAGTAAGAGATACATTTCCAAAAAATTGTCCTAATTTCAATAAAAACGCCGTATATTCAAAAATAAGCGAGATATCAAAAATCGGCCAAATTTGTTTATTCGAATTGGTCCATAGATTACCCCGGTATAAAAAATTTAACTCGATTTTGGTTTTCCTAAATTCTCGGTAAGAATGAAATATTGATTTTTTTAGGGGTTTAGTTTACACCCCCGTATATTCCTTTTTGAGCATAATGGAAAATTGATATTCAGACCAGTTTTTGTCGATGAAATTTCCAAAAACGTCCTGAAATCCGTATTTTGATATTCCATATCGTTCAGAAGATATATGTATCGAAACTTACCCTAAAAATTTGAATTATTCCAACCTATTGGCCAGCAGTGTATATTACAGTTTGAGCCCTTAGCAGACCAATTGTTACCAGACCAACAGGATGAACGAAAAAAACTATAAGCTTACTTTATGCTAATATAGTCTTATTTTTATTATTATTTATCTACACAGGGTGATCCCAATTATATGACATTATAAAAATATACATAGCAAACCTATAAATTTGGAGTGTATTTTAAAGAGAACGAAGATATCCTGCTTATATATTAACTTATTGTTTATTCGGAACTTAAGAGATAGATAACATATATTAAAATGCAACGCAAAGTTAAAGAATATTAACGTTTGTCTTCTATTTTAAATTTCGAGTCATTTAAAAACTGACTAGCCGAATTTCCAACAAACCAGCGAGCGACCAATCTAGATATCGGTCTTTAGTGATTGATATAACGTATGGAATATAAGTTCTGAGAAAAAATGTCATAGGTATAATCGAACAGTAGCAAGAATTTTATTGATTCTTAAACATAGGGAAATTATTATATGCTATTATGTTATACAAAAACTAAATTCACAGAACTGATAGGGGCCCATGGGATGGTTCTCTATGGCACGCAATTTTCTGGTCCTTAACTCTGCTTCATTTTGGATTTCCCAACCCTTATCATACACTTTCCTGCTTAGTAGTACCCAAAATTCCTCAATGAGGCACGCCTGGGGAACGTTGGGGGGATTGTCGTTCTAAGGAACATAGTTCACATTATGTTCCGTTTACCAGCTTTGAGTGATTCTGGCATAGTGGCATGAAGCCAGATCGAGCCAGAACCTTGTCCTCAAATTTAATTTTTGGTTTTAATTTTACGTTGTCTGGACAATTTGCAATATTGGACGTGTAAAAACCATCATCACACTTGATTTCTGAATTAGATAATGTAAAATATTTATCGTCGTCCATAACAATAACTGTTGCCTATAAAATATTGACGCCTCAATGTTTGACAGCATCTGGGATTCTATCTAACTGGGCGGTGCCAGCGGTGTATTTGGGACACTAGGTACTTCTTGGGTGTATTAGGTACTTCTTTTTCGATATTTTAATCCATTTTTAGCTAAAGACCTGCCAGCAGTCATATGCGCAACTTTTAATCGGCGGCCTAACTTACGAGTGGACGTCCCAACTCTATCTTGAGCAGTTTGGATGAGTCTTGAAGTCGTCCACATTTAGGTAAATTCACGCAAGGTATAAATTCTTCTCATTCCTAAATTATACGGTTAATGGTTGACAATCCAATATTTTAGTCTCGAAAAATGTTAACATTCTCGCGTTTATGCACTCGTCCAACTAAATTATAGATAGATTTTCAGTTTTCAATCTCAATCTATGACATCTTGCAGAAGTATTTCTGACATATCTGACATGTCACAATAATAACCAACAATTGATCTTGTTCTCTATTCCAGTGATAGCTAGATTCAACTTTGTTAAGTAATAAAATTCACCGGCAAAAGTTTTACTCAAAACATATTCCATACATTTAAGAATTTTGAAGTTAGCAGTAATTTCTAACTTGTCTACTAACTAGACGAAAGGCTAGTCTTGTATGGAAGACGGAAGCTCCTAAACGTACGGAAGCTCCTTCATTAAGGAGTGGCCAAACTTGTGGCAATCACAAATGTTATTCTGGGGCTCCGGTATTTCCCTTCCAGATGGAAAAAGGCAGACGTGATTTCCATCCTCAAGCCCGGGAATGACCACCCCTTCCCCCAAAATTACAGGCCGATCAGCCTACTACCAGCGATGAGCAAAATTGTAGAAAAAGTCATCTTGGACAGGATTATGGAGAAATCAGAAGAGCTAGAAACCGTCCCAGACGAGCAGTTCGCATTCAGAAGAGGACATTCCACGGAGCTCCAAGTACTCCTACATTCCGGGTAGCCGAGTACGTCACCGAGGGATTCAACCGAAGATAGGTCACATGGGTAATCATCCTGACATCGCCAAAACCTTCGATAGAGTATGGCACGACGAATTGGATGATAAGCCGGTTTTCCGGTAATCCTCCTCAAGCTGATCCAATCCTACGAACCCTCCGATCCAAAGTAGAAGGATAGCTGTCAACCGACAGGCGCCTAGAAGCAGGAGTGCCCCAGGGGACCATACTATGCCCGCACCTGTTCAACCTATACACTGCGGACATGCCGAGGACGAACAACACCACCATGGCCCTCTACGCAGACGATACCGCCATCCAAAATTGTAATTAATTGTGTAAATAAAATTTCTATTCTATTATATTATATTCTAAATACAAGGAGGCTTGTTAAGAATATAATAAATTTACAATGATATGTTAAAGTAAAAAGAAAAATATAAATTGAGTGATGTAAGTAGTAGGTACGTCCAGTTTGAAGAATTATGGAGAATATTTTTCCTTATTTCGTGTTTATACCTTGTCAAAAAATATTTGAATAAATCAGCATAAATATATAAATTATTAAATTTGTGACATATAGGATATACAGGTGATTTATTAAGTAAAGTAGATTGTGGTCTAGGTAGATAAGAACATTACCCTTCTTCCATTTATATACAGGAGATAATATATTTTAATGAATTCATAACTTCATAGCTATGTATCAGAATTATCAACGAGAATTGATATAATCTGGAAATTGGCATTTATTACTATTATTCGCTAATTTCTATATTATTATTCTTTTGTGTATTTTAATAGTAATCCACATGTGGCTAATATGAATTATTATTAATTGGGGAGTCTAAACCACCAAAGACCTCCACTTTTTTGGGTGTATAACTGACGCCAATCCTCTTATGACTGTCTTAATTCCTTTCCTATGTTTACCTATGTCTGCTTCATAATACATTATGCAACAGGATCACACCTTTTAACTATTTGAGGTTGTAGCAAAATATTATATTTTATTGGGGCTCATTTTTCTAGCAGCAGGTAGTTTTCTAGTTGAATTTATATTTAGAACATACGTAATCACCTAATCTGAACGTCTCGTGTTAAATTTTAATTCAAGGTTTTTACAAGACCCTGAAGATCCTAACTATTAAACGCGGATTTGTTATTAAGAACAGTAATTACATAATACCATTACACCGTTACTGGATTCGTAAAAGCCAGTAGCTACCAATTTGTGCCGTAAAATCAATCAGTCAGGCTTCTTGCTTTACAGATGAGATTATGAAGAGCAGAACAACAATTTCAACAAAATACATATTATAGCCATGCATTACTTAAAATCATTATAGGATATCTTCTTTCATTATATTTTTTCTGATATATATATATATGACGCATATTGCCTCTCCTGTATCTATAAGATGTTTTGAAACACCTATTCAATTATAAAAAAATATTATTTGCCTTCAGCAAACTGTTAAATAAACCTGCTCAAATTAACGTGCCATCAAAAGCTAACCATAAATTTGAAATTGATGATTTAATATTTTTTTCAGAAATGTCAGGGCAAATGTCAGCGATTTCCGAGTATCTAATCTCTTATCCGGACAAAAGATCTACCTAATTCGGACAAAATTGATCACACTAAACATGTGTTCTCACCAGCCAACAGTGATCAGGTGCATGAAGTAGAACAATATATCTGTACCTCAGAATCAGTTGGGCGGGAGTCCACTTTCTTAAATTACATAGCACGTGGCGCATATAAAAATAGTCCAATTGTTATAAGATTTTTAAAGTGTAAGCCCTGAAATGTTTCTTAAATAATAATTTTATTAATGTAAAAAAGTTATTTTTAAATTCAACAAAAAAAAATTGTGAACTTACAGGACTTGCGCCCTTTTGCTTCTAACTATGTCTCTAAATTTTCATGTAGCGGTTGTTTCATTGAAACGAAAAATAATACTTCTAATAATACTAAGAACCTCCCTCTCGGATATTTGCATTTTTCTCATGATCGCTTATGTTGAAGCCTCGTTTTGTGCACCATTTTGCTACTGAAGCACCTTATATCCGCTTTTTGAAGAAGATTTTCGACAGTAAAGTCATCAATCCTGGCATATCTGGTGATGCGTTGAAAAAGTTTCATAATAATTTATGGTACCTCTCAGTCCCGAAGCAGTTGCCTTGGCATTTGTTGACGCAAAATTATCAGTGGAATCCAAAGTGAAAATGATTTAAGCACTACCACGGAAAGTGGATGTGGAGGAAAAATCATTACGTAGTGAAGGTAGGTATGAAGCGAATAGAAATAAAAGAAAACCAAATTCATAAATTAGTGGAAGAGAATTCTCTTCCCCAATTGACCATGTTGGGACACAGATTCTGGTCATCGGCCTATTTTTGAATGCTTTTAAGCTATTGAGAACATTTTGAGAGCATTTGCTAGCTTTTGAAAGCTTTTATAGTCTTTTACAAGGTCAAATAAAAGCCCATAAAATCACGGTAAAAGCCACCAGAACATTTCCAAAGACTCTCACAAATAGGTCGATGATCTGATGCTGTGCCTGAACATGAATAGTTCACATATGTGGGTCATTTTGCGCTCTCGTGATCACTATTCCTAATACGTCTAGGTGACATTTTTTTACTGAACATTCACCCTCTGAGTCTAATCTTTAACGTGGGCAACAAAAGTTTTCCTAAGCTAGCTCAGCTTAATAAAAAAGAAATAAATTTCGGTGAATATCGTATTCGGTTTCGTACGGTGAATATCGAAGCTACTAATTACGCGTGGACGCCACTGACAGTTACGCAACCAAGTCAGATGGGCCAGATAGGTCAGATGGTGAGATGAACTATACTGGATACCTAAATTACCCTCAGATTCTATAATTCTATAATTTTATTTAAAAAAAATAACACAGTACCTAATACCGTTATTTTCAAAAATGGTATTTCCAATAGTTAGTGGAGTCAAACGTGCGATTCACAAAAAATAATGCTAAAAAATTACTGCTATGCTTACGTAAACATTACTATCTATGTAGTGGCAGCATTTAGTTAATTTAACATGGGGCTCACACCAACACAAGAGAAATTACGTTTAAAAAAAGGTGTGGCTATTAGTTTACTAAAACAAGGTGGGACTCTAACATCCAAATCCTAAGGGTAAGTGTCCGATAGGATTCACACCAGCGGCAGCGGAGGGAAGTTCAAAGTTCCAAATAACGGTATCGATGATCTTCAGATTGTTACGGTCACTTTACATTAGTTCACAAATTTTATATTAAATTTACTTCTTAGATAGTATACATTTTATGAAAAGTAACTACGCACGCCCTCTAACATTTGTGGTTAGATCACAGGGTATGTATTCTTTGCGGCACATATTTGTGTTGTGATATTATCTAACTTTTTCATAGAACATTATTGACTGTTGTAAGCGCATCTAGTTATCCACTATGCCCCAATTTTTCGTTCCTATAGTTTTCTATGGTTAGCGCGCTGGACAGATTTATGGCACCTGTTTCGATGGGTCTTCCTCGTTTTGGAGCCGACTTTTCTTTTCTCTTTTGTTCGTGGAACAGGTAGCTGGCGTTACTTATAGTCCAAGTTTAAAAAGCGTTTTTTTATAAAAAATAAATACGTTGTTATTTCCATAGTAGTGTGGGATTGATTAAGAAAATGACTGCTGTGTGTTGTTGCAGTGTGTTAACCTGTACATAATCGACTATATGTCGGATTCAACAACTTGAAACAGGTAAGCGATTTTTTTTAGGTTACAGGTTACAAGGTGGAGTGAGCTACACTCGACATGCGAAGCCTGAGTCGATGGAAACGGCACATATAATAAGTTTTCGTCTATAAAGGTTAAAAAAATTTAAGGTTAGGTATGAAATTTAATTAAGGTAAAATTGAGTAGAATGAGAGTTTCAACGGTAGTCGAGGGCTCATAATAGTAAAATGGCAGCAAGTCTTCCAGTAAGGTGGGTCTCTCCAGCAAATCTACGTATATAGTTGATAGATTTATAGTCGGTGGAAGCAAGTCCAATGACAGTTACAGGGGCACAACGGTATCGATGATCTGCAGATAAGACACAGTCCAGGGTGCAATGTTTAATATCCCACGAAGGTCCCAATGTGAAGTGAAAACTTAAAATAAGAAAGTCACGAAAAAAGAAGCCTCAATGGATATTTGATGGCTTAGAACAAGGTAAGATACTTCTTTAACCGAAACTGGGGACTAATGCAAGGCAGTTCTTAATCAACGAGTTATTGAATCCTGCATCTGCTGTATGCGTTGGTGATCAAAACCACAAAAACACATAGAAGGTGACTTCCTCGATAATCCTAAGTACTTGGAATGTCATAAAATACTTTATTTAAAACGCAGGCACTAAAACTCGAAAATTAACTGCAACTAAAGGATGCGGATAAAAAAGAAATGGCGCCCTTCTATCTCCGGAAAACAGAAACCCAAAATCATTTGTTTCGCCTCGCACGAGCTATGAGTCACAGAACTATAGAAAAGAAAAATCAATGAACGAAAGTAGCACAACTGGGTCGCAACTAATGCTCGTCCAGAACTGTCATTAGTGTCATTAACGGTCTACGGTAATGCCGCAAAGAAACTGATCTTCAACTTAAATAATCCATACCTGAGTCCTAATCACGAATGATATAGGGCGCACCTAGTGACCTTTTCATAGTATTGTAGAGCTAAAAACCTGCAATTTAACTCACAGATACCAATTAATATCACTAGAGAAAAGTGAACGTAAATCGTTTAAGTCAAATAAATTATTATTCTTCTTCCGCCTAAATATAACGAGTTCGCAAATAATGATTGTGGTTTACATTATTAATGGATTAATCAAAAACATTTTATCTACAATTTCAAACATATTAAATTCAAATAATGTGTTTAACAAAACTATTTTCCAAATTAAGAGAATCAATTTTTCTACCCACGAAAAATATTAAAATAAAAAATCCAACTTTCCAATTAGATCCACTGCATTTTAATAGATTGAACCAATTATAATAAAATATTACACCAATCCAATCAAAGAAGTAATGCTTTAATATTTTTCTTCTAATTATGTAAGTATGAGAAATGCTCAACTCTCATACAAATATGAATTTTAATCTGGTTAACAATATGTAAAGAACAATTGGTTGTATAACGAAAACAAGTTCCAATAACTGCACTTCAATTCGCAACAGAAGTGCATTATTATTTCATCGTAAACATTTTAAGCATAAGACTTCTCACGGTAAAACAATATCTTGGTGAAATGAAATATTAAAATTTATACAAAGAAATTATTTTCTATATATACTTATATCTATATATATATATATATATATATATATATATATATATATATATATATATATATATATACTGCTAATATAAAATGGTATTAGGGTATTACCAGTATTTTTTTTATTAGAAAAGTTAGCATTGGAAAAATAATAGATAGACTGTTAATAAAATAAATAAAATATAAATATAATAGACGGATAAAATAATAATAGACGGATAAAATTATAATAGACTGTTATAAAAATCGCGTCGGCAAAAATATTGATTAAATGATCATTCATTTTATATTTATTGTTCGTTTCGTCATATTTTTTGTTGATTTGGTAACTAAATTTGTAGGTAAATAATTTGTCACTCAGATGCATCGAATTCCGAACGCCGGCTCGCCAATCATTGCAGCAATATTTGCCGAAATATTGTTATTCAATTTCTTGACAAAGTAAAAGATTTCTACTTAGCAATATAACGCGTAACAATTTTTTTAAATATTACCCAACGAAACACACAGCTAAATAATTTTCTGTTGATATTCCATATATTTTCAGTTTCTTACCTTATTATTAAAAACCTAAATGTTGTTCTTAAAACACGCTAACTGTTATTTAATGCAGTATTTTATAATGCATTGTAGGTCACAAGATATAACTGTTCGTATTTCTTATGGGCATATTTCAAGCAGTTTCTATAATTGCAGTGATGCCCTGATTTTGTATATCAAATGAATTTATTACAAGGTGATATTTTAATTTAATTGAAACTAGACGACGCCATTCGTACAACGAATAATATTTTGGTTTAAGTTGCAGACATAAAATAGTTAACTTCCACGTTAAAGTTCTTTGAACCTTTTTATACTTTTTAAGTCATATAGTGCACACACCTTGAAGAAATGGGGAGGAATTTTTCAGTGCTGGTATACTGTTTTCGGGGGGGTGATAAACAGGAATCCTCACTTTAACTTTGCCACATTAATTTTTGTGAACTTTGCCACATTAATTTTTTTTAGGAAAAAACGTTATAAGCCACAATCGTAATTGTACGTTATTAGAGTAAGTCGTTTGCAAAGTGTTTCTGAAATTTTGCCTGATTTGAGTGGTATTTTGATACTTTTGAAACATTATTTTTGTCTAAACCTTTCAACACTCTTTTTATTATTTGTCAACGACTTACCCAATTCAATCGTATCTGACAGCTTGTTGTTGGGTGATGACTTAAAAATATTTAAAGAAATAAAAATGGAGATGTACAACATTTGCTAGAAAAATATTTAGACAACATATTTGAATGGTTAATTCACCATATTAGTTAGGTTAGGAAAATCCGGGCGCGAAATTTGAAATGGGTTCCTATCTGCAAATCCCACATCTCAATGGCAGAAGAGCAGCACATATCTAGGTTCCGCTACAAATTAATAAATAATAATTATGTTCCACAGTCCTTGCCTGCTACTTCTTTGTTCCGGACCACAGGTTACGTTAAAAACTTACTGTATTTAAAGTAGCTAGAACTTATTTATTGTTGAATAGTATGTGTATAACCTACAATCATCTTTAAGAAAAAATAACGCTAGGGATCTACGATACTAAATATATGCTGGCATATTTAAAAAGGAAATAAGAACATTTTTCAGTAACGCAAGCCCCCTTTAGTTTTGGAGAAAGAATAATGTACTACTTATGTTGTTATTTTATTTCTCGTATATATATATGCTATGTATGCTGTGTGTGTATATTAATATTTAACACTTGTGTATTTATAACTCAATTGTATCAATTATATATGTATGTATCTATTATACTGTAAGGAACATGTAACTAGATGTACAACCTGTTTGTTTCTCAAATAAATAAAAACGGTTACAAACGTAATTTTTTTTCTTTATTTTCTCATAATAACACCCAATCTATTTGTGTTTCGATAACAACGTTTATATGAACAAAAATAAAATACATTAAAGTTCCTACATTTTATGTCCTAACAACGAACGGTTTATGCGCTACAGCGTGTCGGAACTGTTATCAATATATAAGTATACCTAACATCACCTGTAGAACAGCATTGATTTCGGCATTAGCTTCGGCAACACCCACAAACATTTACTGGGAACTGGCATACTGAGTGGCCGGTGTAGAAGGGAATTAATGTGTAACAAACTCACATGTCTATAATAATAAAAAAATAACTCTTAAAAAGGCTCCTGCTCTCAGTTCATCAACGTATTCAAGAACTCTGAAGCTAACCAACAAATGATTGCAGATGCCAAGGAAAAATGTATACAAGACATGTTTATAAGACACTCTACAGTGCTGTTGGTAGAAAGGCCATTTCCTCGATAAGTTAAGGTGTAAGTGTTATTTGAAGATGGCAAGCAAGTTTAATACCAACATAGCTGCACAACCACCTTCATCAGGAGCAGCAACAGAATAGTCACTGAGGATTTTATCACTAGATTCAACAGTGGCTTGGCTATGAGAAATCCCCTCAGGAGTGGGGCTGGAAGATTCAAAAACTGGATTTGTGCTAACAACTGCAAAACAAGCCCTTGCTTCTGATTGATTAATGAAGATTATTTCATGTATATAATAGTCTAAGTCAGAGCCGAAAAATTTCTCTGAATCTACTAAAGATAGTTTTTCGGTGGTCGGTTACAGTAATTGTATACACAAACATACTCTGGTCAGTCGTATTTTCCGGGGTAACAAAATTAATTTACTAAAGCTGAAAATTGGTATATACCTTCTATAATATATACCAATAAAAGTTATGTAGTTCAGTCACTTGTATACCAGAATAGAGCTGGTCTGTCAGTCCGAATAGATGTAGGTTATTTTAGAATGATTTTGACAATGACAGCGCTGGCCCGCCGGTTGAATGTGTGATTGTTGCGAGTTGTGATTAAAATTTGGCTCACTTGCCGTGGGAACTATTTTTCTAGCTTGTATTCCAGGCCCCGATGCCACACTCGGTGATATGCTTCATCAGTAATTCGATGCACTTGATCCGTGGTAGAATGTTTATTACGGAATCCAAACTGGTGGGACGAAATAAGCTGCTTTTCTTCAATGATTGGTTTGAGTCTCTGCAAAAGGAGCTTTTCTAACAAATGGGATATAATCAGCAATAAGGCAAATGGTCGGTATGATGTTTTATTTTCAGGAGATTTACCAGGTTTGGCAATCATTATTACTTCAGTAATCTTCCACTGTATTGGCATGTATCGGTAACGATATACCTGGATGTGGCCCAAGCATTCGACCGAGTGTGGCATCGGGACCTGGAATATAAGCTAGAAAAATATTCCCCACGGCAAATGAGACCAATTTTAATCACAACTCACAACAATCACATATTCAGCCAGCGGACCAGCGCCAATGATTGTCAATGTCAAAATCATTCTAAAATATCCTACATCTATTCAGACTGACTGACTGGCTCTATTCTGATATACATGTGACTGATCTACATAACTTTTATTGATATATATTATAGAAGGTAGGTATACACCAATATTCAGCTTTATTAAATTCGTTTTATTACCCCGGTAAATACGTCTTTCGACATCGCACCTAAGGTGCCTGTTCTAAGATTGACTGACCAGAGTATGTTTGTGTACACAATTACTGTAACCAACTACCGAAAAAACAAGTAAATTCAGAGAAATTTGTTGGCTCTCCGTCTATAACTATGGGTAGGTATTTCCTTCTTTTTTGTAGACTCGATACGCAAAAAAAATCAGAAGGATGAAGAAGATGCAGAGGTGAAAGACCCTAATCTGCAACTATCTCCAAACCCTATATCCGGCCAATCTAATGTTATCACGAACAAGCGGTGTCGGACCTACCTGGACCGTCTGGAATTACAACTCGCAATAAGTACACACACGTTTTTGAATATCATTTAATTTTTAATACAATGTAACTACAATTTTTGTTCCACTTTTTTGTATGTTGGTGATATTATATCATTTTTATTGAACTTAATATCAAGAGATTAATAAAGAAAATTGAGAATTGTAAGTATTCTATTTTTGTACATGAAAAATGTAGTCGAAATGCGAGTAGCGTAGGTGTTATTATGGAAAAATTGCAACTAATTTTGCTTATAAATTTTTTCCTGAAAAATGGAAGGTGGTGGTTCAGATTCATGTATATACATATATATATATATATATATATATATATATATATATATATATATATATATATATATATATATATATATATATATATATATATATACATATATATATATATATATATATATATATATATATATATATATATATATATATATATATATATATATATATATATATATATATATATATATATATATATATATATATATATATATATACATACAGTACATTTGAATATAACAGTACATTGTATGTTAAGAGCTGAAAGTGCGCTCTTGTACATAATTATTATATGAGACTTCATTCCACTGCTTAGGACAATGGAATTGATAGAACCTTAATTGTAGAGCGGTCAAACAGTAACAAAAGAGTACACAACCGCTATTTTCGTATCATGGAGAGCCGACTTATCGCACAAAACAAAAAGTTCAGTTCAAAAGTTGGCGGAGCAAGTTCAAAGCAAATCTAGATCGGATAAATATTTTCTGTTTTATTTTTGTGATATTATATTGTCATCATATAAACTTATTATGAAGCAATATTAATTTATCATAATAACTAGGTTTTATATAAAGACCCATAATTATGTAAGTCAATCCATCATAATATATTTCAAGGAAAATCTACTTCTACATAACTGTGCTTCAGAAAGAAGGCCAAATAAAACAAAAACGCAACAAATCTAATTGCTCTTATGCTATGCCTTTGTTCCCTACGGTCTTTTTATCTAATAACGATCACCTACTTTAAATGAGGTAACAAGACATAATAAAGTGTGCTATTGAATTAAGTATACTTAAAAAACAATTTCCCTCACAAGTGCCTCTATCTCAAAGGATATGTCAAGAGTATAATTCAAAAGCTTAAAATATTACCTTGTCACCACATATTGACAAGCAATGTACATTAATAATTATTTGTATGTGGAATGAATACATTACGTATTACGTACAGGTAATAATTAGTAACTTAATGTAGGGTTGTAGGGGTAATAGGCTTTTTAAATATATATATATATATATATATATATATATATATATATATATATATATATATATATATATATATATATATATATATATATATATATATATAATATATATATATATATATATATATATATATATATATATATATATATATATATATATATATATATATATATATATATATATATATATATATATATATATATATATATATATTTATATACATTTAAAAAGCCTATTACCCCTACAACCGTACATTAAGTTACTAATTATTACATAGAACATAGAACATAAGTAAGAAAAATTCTTACTGTAATTTCCACATTAGGAAAAATGGTTATAATATATTTTTCACCGATAAATACGAACATGTCTAATGATATTTTCTATTTTCAACAAAATATTTGAATTTAATACATTCATCAGCAAAAGATTTGTCCAAATCGTTTGAATATTCAGTTTGCAAATTGTTTTAATAATTTCGTATGTCATTCATAATCTTAAATTTATTTAAAACCCCGATTTTTCTTTCGATTTTTTCTATTTCTACTTCAATAACAATAGCAATAACAAAATTCTTGATATAACCTATCAATAATAGCAAGAAAAGCATTAATTCTCGTATCACTTTTACCGTTAAAGTTGGATTAATTTTCATAAGTTCCGTCAAATTGAATCTTTCTGATCTGTATCCTCTTTTTTATCTTTATTATACCTATTCCATAATTTTGGATAGTTATTTGCACCTTACTTCATACTTGTCAAACTGGTCTCGGTCTTGTAGTGATTTATAGTATCCAATCAGTGATTCAAAAATTGCAATCGTTGGTGATAAATCAATGTCAACGGTTTGTAGCTCCAAACTGATTCAGTTTTTAAATAGATATTATGCCAATGATGGCATAATGTTTTGTTTAGTTAGTTTAAATATCAAAAAATTGCACCCTTATGAGTTTTTTTGCATTATGTGTGGTTTCTTATTTACTTTTCCCATTTTTTCCAGCTTGTACGTAATAATATTCTCTACAATATTTCTTTATAAAACCTTTGTAACTTCCAAATTTCCAAAAAAAGGGATCACCCCACCCATATTGCAGAAAACTCACAAGGGTATCGAGGCTGATTTTTTGGTTGGAGACTGCGGAGGAGGTAGGAGACTCAGCCGGAATTCCACCTTGAGAAAATTAGTTTATCCGCATTAGTTTTTTTGAAAAATTATATCTTTATTGAACTAATATGCAAGTGTAACTAGAGACTGGTATAACGCAAACAAGATAATTATTATACTTTATTTTTAAATTAGACAATCCCTCTAGATGTACCTCAGGCTGGGCCAAATGCGGAAATTTGCTCAATATTAAGCAGAAAAAGATGTGAAGCTGCAAATGAAGACTATTTACGGCGTCGAATTTTTCAGAAAATTTGAGAAATCCATCATGCTATGGTCCAGAGGATGATGGGACAATTCAGAAGAAAAGCGAGTATCATCGAAGATAACTATCATCTATCAATAAAATTGATAGTGGGCCAAGAATATTTAATATATGTATTGTTGCATTAATTTTCAGTTGTAGCATTTAGTTGTATTTAATTATTTTCAGAAAAGTTTGGGATCATACTTTTTTATTAACGTCGGCCTATTCGCATGAGTGTAGATCTTGCTGTCCATACCTTTAATTTTGTGTGAATTTAGACTGGACATATAAGGTCATCATGAAAATCCATTACGTAAAATGTTGAAATACCCCAGCTGCATGTTGGAGATCTTCTCATGTCAAATGAATATTTCCAATTGAACTGATAAATAACTTCGTCGTATTAAATATCACCAAAAGCGCTGGTTACGTAAACCTCTAATTTGCAGTGGAATTCGAGACATAAAATTCCTCAATTAGATATACGGAATAAAGTCAACGGTCTCCTCGGCCCAATACACATTCGTATAATTTCAAGGAAACCTCCAATTAATACCAAGTTCATTATCATATAATGAGTTCAAGAACCTGCTATATGATGCAAGGCATAGGTACATATGTACACAAAAAGTAAGAGTGATAAGTCCCTCTAGATACTCACAGTTATTTACTTGCCGACGCTTGTTTTGCCGACGGATATTTGATTTATTGCGTAATAATTATTTACATTAGATTGTATAATTGATCCCATGAGGCTATTGGAGATGACAGTGCTGCACTTCAGATATTTTAATGATAGGTCAATGTCTGTTTGTGAATTAATTGGTGGTGTCTTAATATTTGCTTAGAATGTCTGAGAATGTTTAATTAAGCTATGTTTAATTACATCAAGAAACGTAGGTATATCTGCTTGTTATACAGGATGTAGCCTTAAATTCAGCTGAATTATACATTTTTATAGCCGCATGACTTTATAATAGTAATTAATATTTATATAAAGACTAAGGGAGCAACATTAGTTATTGTTGGCATATTTCTTTAATATGACCACTCCAAGAGGTTACCCTCTTGGACTAGATGGATTCACCAACAAATTATGGTGATGATTAATATTGAAAGATGATAATAAATTTAAGAGATCTAATTTATTTTATTACCAATGCAAAGTTGTAAGGGTTAGAAAAGAACTATAAAAAAAGTAAATCAGCTGTTCAGTCATCTTAAAGCTTTTCAAAACAAAATTCGCTTGTGGGAAACTTCATTTTTAAGCAATATCCAGTCACGAAAACATTGAATACGGCCTCTATGCTGATGAACTGGAACAACTCAAGGGCAATTCACCGATCGATTTTCCGATTTTAAGAATATGGATAGCTTCTAATATTTTTGCAAATCCTTATAAGTGTAATAAGGAAGATGCTCCGCCTACAAATGGAGTTGATCGAGCTTCAAGAAGACTCGTATCTGAAGTCTAAATTTGATGATGTGGAAAGACCTGATTAAGTCCCAAAATTACGCCCTCGGCTAAGCAAAGGTTGCCCATACCTGCTCTAGATGATATAGGTAGTTTAGTTGGAAAATATTTGCTAGTTTACGAGAAATATTTTCTGCTGATTATATCTGGATTGATTATATTTTGATTTTACTAAAGTAAGCCGCCTTTGAAGCTACACGGATATGTATTCGTAATCCATCTTTTATTGTTCTGTTATTATTTATCATTTCAGATCACGTTAGTTTGGAACAGAGCGGCCATATTGCCGAGGGGCACACAAACATTAATTGCTCTATTTTATGCAATTTTAACGGCTACTACTTCTGTAACACTTTCTAATAATATTATTTACCTGATATGATTATTTACCAAATATTTTCACAATTATTTAGGAAAGTTTTGCTCTAATTGATCCGCTTCAATCCCCAACCCAATATTGTCGACATATCGTTTGATAACGTGTCTAGTCTTACTCCTCATTTTTTCAAAGTATGGCGGATCTTAAAAAATAGAAGTTGATCCCTCTCTGCCTTTTTATAACTGACAACTAAATCGATATTTCTGTTGTTTACAATTAGATACAAAGTTTGTATGCCCTCCTCTTGTTAATATGGTGAGACGTCATCCCGAAATTATCAATAGAACAACAATAGATAGGTTATGTAACCGTGTAGCTTCCAACACTTACATTATATCTCGTTGGTGACGATTTGCTTAGCTGGAGATGCGATTACACTTCGTTCTCCAGTGGGTTTTTAATGACACTTGACAGGCATAAAAGATGTATTTCTACTGTCTAGTCAGAAAAAGTTCGTTGCTATGCAACGTTCCAGTTAAAAATTTGAATCAAACGGGTAATTTAAATTGACACTGGCATTAGGACACTGGCAATGATGGATTTAAAAATTACACAAAACTGGTTTTATTACATTACAACTACAACAGGAAATTTTTACTTATTAGAAATATTTATGGTGATTTGTGAACAATTATTTAATACAAACTCTTTCCACTTTCACTTTCCACTCTCCCTTTTCGTAAAATGAACAATATTGATACTCCGAAAACGCCTGAAAATATTTTATTGTCGATGTTCGACTTATTGGATAGTGAGTCTTCGATATAGCCCTCTGTGACCACGGAAGAATTCCATCTCCCCTGTTGCTTCAACATTGTTGTGTCCCAACCAGAATGCAGCAGCAACGTGGACGAAGTTCTGCGATAGCAGTGCCCACTATACTCTTTCACATGAGCTAGTTCCAGAAAAGTAGCCATTTCATATAGCATTTTACCGAACTTATGAATGCCAATGAATTGTTGATGTGCTTTACCGTTCGCATACTTATAGAAGAAACGCAGGTTATTCAGATTCGAGGGTCTGGAGGCTGCATATTTTCTGTAGATGCTTAATAGTCGAAAATGAAGCTGAACATTGACGATCAGCCGAAATACTTCATGTAGTTTCGAAATTTGGTATAGTTATTCATTGAGGTGTCCTGATAAACATATTAAAAGTCCCCGAGGGTGGGGAATGAGTCGGCGATGGGGGATGGGGTGAAAGGTCCTTTTTTTATATCTCTAAAATCTTTAGGAATAGAAACATAATCACTTATACCAAAATTATACCGATTTCTCGCAATGTTCAGGAATGGTGAAAATTAGTAAGGATATAGCTATAAATATTTATGTACCTATCAATTATTTATATATATTGCATTGCAGGCAATTGAAAGAAACCTTTTAAGATCCGTTTTCAACTGGTCTGATGAACATATTCAATATTTGCTCAGGAACCATTTCTAATGAATACTCAGATGTTCAAACTGCTTGCCATAATTCTCTATACAACGCTCAAGTCTGTCATATGTTACTTGCACGGAAGATTCCACTTCCGCAGCGGATATACTGTTGATGCATTTTCTAAAAACCATATCTTCCCTTGTCGTTGGTCTTGAAACATTAAATCTTTCAACCTAATCCAAAGAAAAAAATCCAGAGAAGTAAAGTCATGTGACCTAGCGCGCCATGGAAATAAACTGCCTCTTCCAATCCACTAATTAGAAAATATTGTAAAATATCTGGTCATATCATTTCCTGCCTCTTCCAATCCACTTTTGAGGAAATGTAAAATATCTGAACATTAGCCGTTTGATTTTTTAGGATAGGTCAATATTCAGAGAAGTTATGGGTCCCCCTCTCCCCTTCTCCTAAATATCCCACCACCCCCATCCTGCGGCTTCATAATTCCTTCATAATATCTCTACCACAGAAAATAATTGAGCCTCCGACTCCACTCCCACTCGATGAAAAACCAATTTGATTTTCCTATTTTCGCAAATAGGATTCGCGATATCTCGCGAATTAATTATCTTATTTCGCTCAGCTTTAAATAAGCATGTGTGTTTTGTCATACACCTCATTTTCTATATCAACTTTTTTTGTTAAGTCAAAAGCCGCCGAAAAACGATGTTCCCATGATTTTAGCTATTTATCAGCTATTTCCGCTGTTTTGATATTAGTTAATTGCCTTCTTATAAGTGTTGCCTTCTTTCATCCAAATAGTTTGCCAATCATTACGTAACTATAACATCGCATCAAGCAACCCAGTGGGAAAATCTGACAATGCCACTGACGTTATAAAAATCCAAAATTAGTTCGATTAATTTTTTGTGCGTTCGTCCTAAAACTTGAAAATGGCTTCTTGCCAACCCTGCGGCCCCTTACCCCCATCTCATCAATCTAGATCGAACCTAACTTGTCCGCCATGTCCATGTCCGGCAGGCCCATGCACTATCCCGGTGATAGCAGACACCATGCCAAAGATGCCGGTATTAAACCCCAAAGACCCGAATCACCCGTGCCAAGGACCATGTTGCAGCGTGTGTGTCCCAGTTGTACAGCCTCGTGCCCCAGAAGCT
>CAXKVY010014289.1:0-18877 GCA_964058915.1 Tetropium fuscum
ATCATTTTGTATTTTGTGTGACACTTTTGTTATTTAAACGTTTTTTAAGTGCTTTATACAATTTTGTTTAACAACAATTATGAAATAGTTTTATAAGAGTATTGGACGCAACTAAATTATTGCTAAGAATAAACTGTTTTATAATTTATTCTCCATAAATGCTATAAAATCTAATTATAAAACCGTTATTAAACCAAAATGCATATTTATATAAGTGATATATACCTGTTTTTGAATATTGCTATAAATCAACTACAAGATATATCCATCTCAAGCAAAAACAGTTGTATGTCTTGTTATATAAATATTTATAAGCAAGTTAATTACCAAACTTATAAAATTGTTATTTAAATTAATCTTGACAATATCTATACTCTATCCAACGAGAGAATGGACTTGCTTTGCGCATCGGCGACTAAAGAGGAGGGGCTCTGTAACGAGCTACGCAGGACCGTCATTCGATGAAATAAATTCGTAAGTAGGTGAAATAAATTTTATTTTGAAAGTGAAATTTGATTTTAAAGTGAAATCGTCGATCTTTTCTTTAAAAGCACCTTTTCTTGTTAAAGCACGACAGAAACCATTTCGGAACCATCGACAAAGATAAATATGGAAGTCAACTCGGGAAGAACAAGTAAGAAGGCAGCCAGCCTGAAAATTCTTGAGCCTGGTGCTTCGAGTACATTACCAATTTCAGCGAAACTACAAATGATCAAGGAAAACATCCATGAGTTAAGAAGCTATGGGATGAAACAAGAAGCTGTCGGCTGGCTAGAAATCACCTGAGATATCCCAGCGAAGGAATCTGAACATTGGCGGGTAGGGAAACACCTCCTTAATATGAGGCAAAGTGACCCACACATCTGTAGAGGAAGTGGACAAGAAGACGGTCGAGCATGTACTTTGTGAATGGCCTTCCATGGCCAATTTGAGAAAAATGTCCCTAGGCAACTTGACTACTTTTTTTAACAACATTAGGCTGGTTGGTGGCTTAATCGATATATATATATATATATATATATATATATATATATATATATATATATATATATATATATATATATATATATATATATATATATATATATATATATATATATATATATATATATATATATATATCCGACGTCAGAAACATTACTACAGATGTTTTACAAAATGATGATTTTTTCAGTCATTTGAACTCTGTTTCCACCATATGGTCGGAAGCATTGACCACAATCTCCAGTTAGTTAAAATATTTATTTGAGTTCATTATAATAAATAAAGAACTGTCCGTGGAAATAACTATAACAAATGTATAACTCCCTTTGAACCATACATTATGTTTTGAACCTTAAAACATTATCTTCTTCTTCTATTATCTAACGGAAAATTAGACAATTCATTAAAACGCTTGCGACGTCTACATTATATAACGTCACGCCATAGACGCTCAAAATTTTAATCACATGCAACAAACTTTTTATATATTATGCATAATTTTTGTATACGTATAGAAAGAATATATAGAAATATTTATATATAAAGCAAATTGTATTTTGACCTAAACGGTGTCTCATATTGTTATGTTAACATGGTCAATATTTTGCACTCATGATAATGCCCGACATAATCTAGTAGGGCTAGGAAAAATAATCGATGGTCATAGATGATTGATTAATCGATCCTCGATTAATCGATCATCTGTTCTAATCGATTACCGATTAAACTATCACCGAATAATCGATCACCGATTAATAAATCTATTATATTTCATATATTAATGTATCAATGTATAATCAATTAATTATTTAACGACTATTCGTTTATTGCTGTCTATTGTATATTGATATTTATTACGCTGTAACAAAAATCATACTTTGAAAATTATTAAAATAAAATTTTACAAGGTAAAAAGTTCCGCGAGTCCAGCCCAATCTCAGTACACCCAGTAGTTTGAGGCTAGGGTGGTAGCTTAGCTGTCAGGGCTGGGAAAATGAATCGATTAATCAATTGATTTTTCTTTTTTAATAATCGATTATAATCAATGGTTTATAATCAATCGATTAATCGAATGAACGATTCAGCGATCATTTGATTAATCGATCATCGATTGATAGGAAATAATCGATTATAATCGATTATTTTTAATTATCGATTGTTAAATTTCTCAATGGCCCAGCCCTACCATGTAGCACATATAGTATGAGATTTTTTAGAAACTGCTGGTGTCACCACATTTCAGTGGCCTGCTGAAACCCCAGATATGAATTCCACCGAGCATCTATGGGATTAATTAGAGGTCAGAGTACGTTCTCGCGAAACACCTGCAGAAACTTTACACAAGTTAATGACTGTAGTAAATATGGAAAATGCCATTTTCCACATGACATATCGGAGAAAATAAACTGTTATCATCTTTCGGTCTATTAAATATTTTTTCGGTTTGAATCCATATTCAGTTCAGTGCTATGTGCTATATAAATCCGAAAAACGGGTTTGCATCTTTTTTCGGATACGGACTGATATACGTCTAGTGACTGGACTATCCTGACATTTTAAACATCACGTGAAATACACGTCCTCGGAAACTTCTTAAACAAGACCTATCACCCTGAAAATCAATTTATAACGTTATAAATGCTTCGTTAATGTTCCTTTACCGGGTCGGTAGATTTTAGAATATGCGTGATTATTTAAATTAATTAGTGGTAAACGAATGCATTCCGAATTATTTAATAAAACTGTTTTTAAGCCTTGACTACTCATCCTCATCAGCTTTGCGATCGATTATACGGTAAACCAAATTGCGTAGTTATTATGCAGGTATTCTCATACTCAATATGAATTTTACAACTCCGTCAATGTAATATAACTCATGACAAATTGAATTTTTGATGGTTTTTTTTGGTAAATATATAAAATCTATCAAGATCCTTAACGGCATTATTAGGCCAGCCACTGCAGATAAAAAGTTATGAATAATCCCATAGTTTCCGAATTTTAACACAAGGTTGGATATATTTTACTGAAAGCAAATCTCATTTTGCAACTCATTTAAATGTCCGGCATATTATAAAAAATTTGAAAAACTACAATGATTTGCTATAACTTAACTAAAACCTTCAAAACTTGCTATAACTAAAAATTGCTAGTTGGTGTAAATTGAAAGACATACCGAGGAGTGCTTCATTGTAAATAATATCCCAAGTTTGCAACATCTTCTAACGGGAACCATACATCTTCACGAAAAAAATTACAAAATGTTTTGCAAATTATGAATTACGTTTAAAATCATGCTTCGAACATGCATGTCAATTTGCGTAAACTTTTAGAGAGAGAACGGAACTAAGTTTTATGCTTGAGCTGATATATTTTATTAAATAGAGGATCAAAATAAAGTTTCAAAACAGGGTTACAAATTTTGTTGGTAGAAAGTTTAAATTGATCGTTTTTCGATTGCTTGGTTAATGGTTAATTTCTTAAGTGGCATATATGAAATGTGAACTTATGATCATGGTAAATATTAGATCTACAAAATCGCGTAGCGATTTACAGGTCGAGTGTATTTTTCTAAAATGTACATTTGCCTATCTGTCATAAAAATCAATTTATCCGTAAAAGAAAGGCTCATGTGAAGCAAAATATGTGATATTCTTATTATAGCTATATATTTCAGATATTATTATATATATATTATACTGATTCATCTCTCTTGAGATGAATCAGGAGATGATGCGCAGCTGGTAGACGGAGGCATCTTACACCACCTTGATGCCGGAGAGACGTATACCTACCTGGGTGTGCCACAAAGTTACATCACTACAGGAGATAAATATTACAAAAGACGCTCTCCGCGGCAAGTACCGCCACCTACTTTGACAGATCTGGTCCTCAGAGCTGTCGGAGACCAAGAAGATGTCGTGTCGGCGACAAATATGGTTGCTATTCCGGCTCTACTCTACTCCTTTAGAGGTAATCAAATGGACACAGAAGGAGCTGCAGCAACTCGACGTAGGTACCCGTCAAATTATGCATCTCTGTCGGAGTTTGCATCCGAGATCGTCCGTTCCGCATTTATATCTTCCACGACAACAGGGAGACCGTGGACTCTTAGGATTGGAGTGTCTCCACAACAGAGTAACTCTGGACACAGCCTGTAAGTTTATCAGGAGTTCGGATCCCCTACTCCTCATGGTCAAAGACCATGAAGGAAGTGGCGTATGAGCTTTTATATATAGGGCAGCACAAAGAGCAGCTAATTGGAGAGACCCTTCTCGGTTAAAAGCCCACCTTCGTGCTGCTGGAAATACACTTCGTTTTCAGCAGCACAGAGATAAGCCATTCCACCATGCCGTCAATCGCCAGAAGTCTTCGCTGGGAAGATGCAGAAGGCCGTCATTCTTGGTTTGTTAGGTCTATTCAGAACACATGAGTTGCGACCTCAATGACCGCTTACCCCGCAGACGTGGGGTGTGGTCGTTGAGTAACAAGGATGGCGGACCCAACAGATACGAAGGAGACTTACCAGCACAAAAAAAATAATATCAACTTTATTCATCCCTTAAATTTCACAAACGTAAAACTTATTGGACTAGTCAAGTCATAGATAGACAAAAATAACTACAAATTATTTCATTATAATATAACATAGGTGTTATAAAGAGTTTGGTTTGGTGCACTGATTTCACTAATCAGGGGCTTAGAACGACAAAGTCATAACTGCACTTTTTTAGAAAATGAGATTTTTGTGCATATCTGCATTGCTCTTTCACGTCAATATTTCAAATTCGCGCTATCCCCTTCCATATTCATTATTTGAGAGGTACAAGGTTGTTACCGCAGCAGTAAGAACCTTGCTGCTGAGTGACAAAGATGTAACTGCACAACAGCTGTCATAGGAAAAGGATTGTTTTCTGTGACAACTGTTTTTGAGTAAATTAAAATCAATCTTTAACAGTTCATTTCCAATATATATTTTTGAACGATCTAGTTTTGTTATTCACTTATTGTGCTGTTTCCGGAAAGGTAACTAACACTTACCGTTCTAGGTACATAAATAATTAAATGTCAAAATTGACATTTTCAACATCGCACTGATTTAGAATGGGATTTCTAGAATTCATTTTAAAATTTAAGCGATTTTTAACAGATCATCGACCATTAACTTGGCTATTCTATATAAAAGACCTAGGAAGCCGCATAGCTCGCTGGCGCTTGAAACTAAGAATACAATTATGTAAATTGTTCGTGGGGTGTTCCACGAACTTAGGGGTTTTGGCGCTGTCTAGACTGGGGTTATCAAGTTGAAACAGGTTTTTCTTGAAGTTAACGCATAACCTTTGTAGTGCAAAGTCACAGACCCTTGGCGTTCCCGTGTAGTTAAGGAGGTCTATGATTCTTGTGTATGCGGGTAGACCTGTGATTGCTCTTAGTGATTTATTCTGTAGGACTTCGAGTCTGCTTTGTGCCGACCTGGAGATAAGGGGGAGCCACACTGGTGCCGCATATGTTAATACCGGTCTTAAATATGTTTTATAGATTGTGTTTGCCATATGCAGTGGTATGTTTTTCATTGCATAATGGAGTTTGTAATATCTGGTGTTATATTTTATTGTTGTTTTATCTAGGTGTTTAGTAAATTTAAGTCTTTTGTCCAATGTGACTCCCAGATATTCCAGGTCGTCACTCCAGCCAATTTGGGTATTGCTGACTGTTAGTCCTACCAGTTCTCGGGTTGTCTTTGTAGTGAACATAACGGCTTGTGTTTTAGTCGGGTTGATGTGCAGACCCCAGCTCCTATAGAAGTCAGTTGTCTTATTTACGAGTCTTTGTACTAGGGACTCAGCTAATAGCTGTGACCTAGAGTTGGCAACCAGGGCTGTATCGTCCGCATAGAGGGCTATTTTTTGTCGAGCATCTTCCGGTTGTTGAGTGCTTTCCTCTGAAGCCGTACTGGCTCTCACTGATAATGTCATTCACCTCGGTGCAGGCCAGTACCTCCTCTAAAATTAGTGTGTCTAGGATTTTGGCCAGTGCTGATAAAATGCTAATTGGCCTATAAGTGGAGGTGTGTCTAGCCCTTTTATTTGGTTTTTTAATCGGTATTATCTTGTATTGTTTCCATCGACTTGGGTAGTACATTAATTTTAGGGTCGCATTATATATTTTTGTGAGGTTTAATATTGGTGCTAGGGGTAGCTCTTTTAGTGCATAATTCTTAATGTTATCAAGGCCTGGTAAAATTAACAAAAAATACGCGCTATCTAGAATTAAAATCAACCATTTCCAAGAATGTTCAAAATTAAATTCCTAAATTCTTGCCTATAATTCAGACGAAGAAGAAACAGTAATAGGCAGAGTTTATAAAAGAACAAATATCAATTATTAATTATAAATTAATAATTTTCTTAAAATATTCGTGCCCGAAACAAAATTTCCATCAATAATTTACGCTCGTGTGGTATTCTGGAAAATTTTCAGTTTGTCATGGTAACGAGTCAAAATAAAGGCATCTTATTGGTTTTAAAGTAGAGGTGTGAAATTTTAAGTAAAGTTAATGCGCAATGAACAATCCAGCGTAATTCTCCAAAATTGTATTAAAGAAGGACAATATTCTGCAGTACATTAATAAAGTAACATTGTTTCAACACAAACAAACAATTAGACACGGTTCTTATGTGCCAGTATGCCAGGGACAACAAACGAGCAAATGCGTTTATCGTACGGAAGAGCCGCCCCTGTGGCTTTCATGCATGGTTAAGACGAGGTTAATATGATAGAAGATGATAAGGAAATCACTGTTATTGTGGCTCCATAAAGTTACATCAAGCTGTGTCATATTTTCTACATTTGCTGTATATGTACTCATTATACTCTTCGCTGCGATCGTCGGAAAGAGTATACTACCGTCACAATGTAAACCCCCTGTATTTAAGAAAAGCAAAATGGCGATAAAGTTCATTTGAAATTAAATTGTGTTTCTAGATCAAACTAAGTACCGTAAAACGGGGTTATATTGAGCGTCTGTTTGTTCCAATATATATATATATATATATATATATATATATATATATATATATATATATATATATATATATATATATATATATATATATATATATATATATATATATATATATATATATATATAAACTGCTGTTCAAAATTATCGCACCACGTTAATATTTGCTAAAATTTGAGGTCTCATAACTTTTTTACTTTTAGTCCAATTTTGATATTTTTTTTAGAATACTATAGATAAAAAGACTAATTTCAACTTGCATATCCAGTCTTTTGTTAACTGAGGACGGTTTAGGTATTATACAGGGCTAACTAAAAGGTTGTTATATAACCCTAATTTTAAAACACTCTGTGGCATAATTTCGTAACCAAATTCTTTAAAAATACCAATTTTTGTTAAGAACCATTCCTTTCCTACATTTTGTTTTTTGGTTCATGTCTTTATATGCATTGGTTCAAAATTATCGCACCATACAGAAATCAATTGAAAAAACTTTCAGGGTGAGAAGAAACATTTTTTAATTAACAAGAAAACAAAGAAATAAAATTATGTGGGCTGATCCCTAGTAGGTTGTGTTGCCACCTCTAGCTCGGATTACAGCCTGAATCCGCCGTGGAATACTTCTAATGAGGTTTTGAATGACGGGTTGAGGAATATTATCCCACTCATGAAGAGTAACCTGTTCCAGCTGTTGAAGGTTCTGTGGGGCTGGTAGACGTCGTCTCACGGCTCTCTTAATGATGTCCCATAGGTGTTCGATGGGATTTAAATCCGGGCTTCGTGCTGGCCAGTCAATATGGACTTCATTCAAGTACTCAACACAAATTCTTGCTACATGTGGTCTTGCATTATCTTGCATGAATATGAAATCAGGACCAATAAACGGAGCATAGGGCATTACATGCTCCTGGAGAATGTTCTCTACGTAGTATTCCGCATTCATTTCCCTTGCATGAATAGGGACTAACTCCGTACGGCCATCGAAAGAAATACCCGCCCAAAACATTTTGGAGCCACGACCAAAGGGTTCGTTTAGAACGAAATTGAAGGCAGCTTCCCTTTCCCCTTGTCTTCTATACACACGTTGCCGCCCATCACAAGATTTTAGGCTTATTCTTGTTTCATCGGAGAATAGGACTTTTCTTCAGTCATCGATAGTCCAATTTTCATGTGCTCGTGCAAATCGTAATCGAGCTACCTTCTGAGCCCTGGTAAGTTCTGGTACCTTTATGGGCCTTCTACTAATCAAACCTGCCTCCCGTAGTCTTCTCCTTACAGTAAGAGCAGAAACTTGAACATTTCTAACCATCTCAAGTTCACTCTTCAATTGCGAACTTGTTACTGTCCGATTTCTTAAAGCATTAAGGCGGAGAAAATGGTCATCCCTAACATTCGTCGCCCTTTTTCTACCCTGCCCATGTCTCCTGGAGTGAGAACCAGTTGCCCTGTGACGTTCTAACATTCGACTTATTGTCAAATGGTTAACACCCAGAATTCGAGAGACATATCGCATACTTCTACACTCTTCAACCAAAGTTTGCGCTCCAATGCTGTCAAATGTCTCACACGATTCATTATTTTAAATTGCTGAATATTCCTCAACACCGTATTGTTTTTAAAAATGTGTCAAAATAAGATTGCATACACCCAATCATTATTTTTTGGTTGACATACGCCGCCTACGTTTTACATATCACTTGTAACAGCAGAGTAAATTAACAGTAAACTGTTGGTGACAAATTCATTTTGCTCTTAAAAATCAACCAATGTATCTAAAGACATGGACCAAAAAACAAAATGTAGGAAAGGAATGGTTCTTAACAAAAATTGGTATTTTTAAAGAATTTGGTTACGAAATTATTCCACCGAGTGTTTTAAAATTAGGGTTATATAACAACCTTTTAGTTAGCCCTGTATAATACCTATAACGTCCTCAGTTAACAAAAGACTGGATATGCAAGTTGAAATTAGACGTTTTATCTACAGGATTCTAAAAAAATTATCAAAATTGGACTAAAAGTAAAAAAGTTATGAGACCTCAAATTTTAGCAAATATATAAACCACATGTATATATATATATATATATATATATATATATATATATATATATATATATATATATATATATATATATATATATATATATATATATATATATATATGTATATATATATATATATATATATATATATATATATATATATATATATATATATATATATATATATATATATATATATATATATATATATATATATATATATGGGCGTCAGGTAGAGCTTTCTACTGAAAAAAAAAATAGATTTTGAAATGATCAATGACATTTCTTCCTCAAATTATTTATGGGTGTCCAAAGTTACCACAGCCGAGGTTACTTTGAAGTCTTATAATAAAACCATGCCATTTCAATGTAGCCCCTCAGATTGTGTTTCTTTGAACACCTCGGAACTAGAAACTGTTTTTGAAGAACTATTTTCCGGGGGTAAAGAAATATGCAACAGAAATGCACAATAAACGTTAAATCTACAGGGCTTTCATTTATTCCCAAAACCTACGTGACCTGGTGTCTTCTAAAACACAATATCAAAAATATTGTCCTAGTAAAAGTTGTAGGGCATTAAATTACGTATTGAATGAGACCAGACTCATATTTTTTGGACCACCCGTTCCCGTACTAGTTAGTGCTCATCAAAATTAGACAAATTCTACATATTTATGAAAAATTTTATTTTATCTTGTTAAGATATTTTAGATAAATTGCGATCCGACCTAATAAAACCTTGCGTAGCAATTATTATTTGAATTTTAAACCCACTGGCCCACAATTCGCATCTTCAAACTTTTGTGCTCAACACATAAAGATCGCCTTCTACTCCCAGTAATATAATATACTATTGTTGACATCCTTGACGACATTTTTTAAAACTCTTCCTTGGCCGGTTCCATATGACATTTCGAGGCGATCATGACATTGCTCTTTCATCTTCAAAACTTGTGTTAAAACACTTCCTTTAACGTTTAACAACAACAACGATCCTATTGCAAGTTATGTTGATATGTAAATTGTATTCTGCGGATGCAAGGAGAAATAAACCAGCTGTACATGTTATACTTTCATGATTGTTGAATGTGTAATCCTCACGGATATTCTGCAATCGCGGCGATCAAGCACTTACTCAGGTTCATTTATTTTCAATGAATGTATTGTGGGCAAGTGATGCAATGCTGCGTGTTGCGATATATCACGGCAGAGGTCGTCGTAAAATAACGTATGAAATATCAGAAGTAATTGATATATTATATAAAAAAAAAAGGTTAACTGCTGTCTTCCGCGATGTTTAAACCAAAACCAAATTCTTGAATGGGTTCCATTCAGAAATTCCAACGTTATAATGCATATTCATTAAATTAATGAGGATGCTATAACTATTTTAAGTAATAGCTATGATGGATGAGAAGGAGAAAAAGTAATTACATATACCGCTATTTCCAAACCGATTCTAGTAGACGGAATCGCGAGAAGGTCAGATATTCGTAGACATTTTTCCTGGGGATAAAATATCGCACCCACTTTAAAATTAACAATAGCTATTTATGTAACCAGTTGAGAAAAGTACTACTTTGGTTAATGAGCAGATTTCTGCGGAGGGGGCGCTAGCGAGTTCCGCAAAAGGATGCGAGTTCCACAAAATAGTGTTTCCCAGTGTGTTTCATAAAAGATTTCTTCTAATTTTCACCAATGTTATACTGTATGAGAAGAAAACTTTACAAAACCAGTTGCGTAATATTTAATTTTCGTAACTGGTTGTGAAAAGTAAGACGTTTCCTAACTACTGGATAGGGCTGGACCCTTTGATGTAACTATAACACTCGGAGTAGTTTCCACAAACACCAAAACACTTTTCACTTCGCTCGACGCGCGTTTCGCCAACCAAGTGAAAGTGTTTTGGTGTTTGTGGAAACTACTCCGAGTGTTACGTTTCCTAACGCCAAAGGGTTTTGAAAAGTATCACTTAACATGTCAAAATTAGAAAAAAATATTTGTTAGATATTTTAAGCAACTGTTCAAACATCTAACTTCAATGGCCACATTCCAAATACTTGCAGATAAAGTTTTCAAATGAAAGAAGTCGAAGGGTACTAATTTACTCAGGCATTATAATATTTTCAATAAAAAGAGGTAAAAACGTTTGAGACTAATCAGTTCATAAATAGGATCGCCATTTTGGATCCGCTATTTTGGTTTTATTAAGTTTGATCAAAAATTGTATTGAGTGACCTTAACCACCACCTTAAACACCAAAATTTCAAGTTTGAGATAAATCGGTTCATAAATAGGATAGTCCGCCATTTTTTTCTAATAAAGAATATATTAAGTTGTATTGTCACCGGAACCCTATACACCTACCGAATTTCTTCAAAACAATAGCTCATCGGGAAGTAGTTGAAAAAGCTGTTGCAAGATTTGAAACGAACGATTTTGAGACGAACGAATTTTTGATGGTATGTGGTTCCTACCTTGCCTACCCCGACGAGCCGCCACTGTTGTGTACCTACAGTCCATGATACTAAGAGTACAAGATATGATCACTCGGGAAGCGCGTTTTGAACAAACTTGCGCATGACGTCACCCCGTGACAAAAATGTATGGCGATATATGGAGGCGAAAGCTTTTAACATTGTTTTATTATAAAGTTTCGTTATGATCCGACTATTTTGGACATTGTTTAAGTATACAGGGTGTTTACAAACTTGAGAAACATTTTATATTTTAATTTTTCTCGGTTATTAAAGCACTTTCATTAGGTTTATTTTTTGTAAAGCGTTTACTTTTAGCATAATATATTATCATGAAATAACAATAATCTCCCAAGTTATTAAATGCCCTGTTAGGTAGGTACAAAAAAGAACCAGACAACCTAACCAACATGATATTCCCGCTGATTAAAGGGCCTGTACCCCGAACCCTGGCAAATAGCTGGTGTCGGAGAGCGGAGGCACGAACAGGAATCAATGACTATCCACGTCTATAATCCTTGAACTGGAATGGCACTTAGTAGAAGGATTGTTTGTTGTTTGTAAAGAACCTGTACATTAATTAGTAATTACTGCATTAGATCTTTACTTTTCTATAACTGCACGGGGTCTTTACAGTTAAAGCAAGTGAACAGGTAAATACCTTATACATAAAAATTACTAAAATATAAATATACATTAGTTTATTTTATATAATTAATTATCAAAACCGTCACAAAATAACTAATAATATTCACATTTCCTTTAAACATACGCGCCGATTTAGCTCCGGTCATTTTTTATTTTCTTCCCATGTCGTGTTGCTGTTCTGATTTTGCAGATGTCGGATGTTGTTTGTTTGGGTTTTGGATTTTTTAGCGTTAAATTTATATTGCTGATTAAATTCGTACAATAATTATTGTTCGTACATAGTGCAGTTTTTTTACTATTTAGAGCAGGCATCAATTTAGCATGTACCTACACACAACCGCACGAAAGGTAAGTTTTGGCATAACCATAACCTAAGTTTTTTTTGGCGCCTTTAGCTAAGATTTTCTTTTATAACGTATATATTTGATACTCTTAATTATTTATTAATATAATTATGTCATCCATAATTAAAGAAAAAAGTAAAAGGCAAAGACGTGAAGGTACAGCATTATCTTTCAACTTCCACTTATTTT
Organism: Tetropium fuscum; assembly: GCA_964058915.1. Classification (NCBI taxonomy): domain Eukaryota; kingdom Metazoa; phylum Arthropoda; class Insecta; order Coleoptera; family Cerambycidae; genus Tetropium; species Tetropium fuscum. The sequence continues at coordinate 12,707 of CAXKVY010014289.1, forward strand.
TGGGCAATGGCAAAAATTTTTCTTTAACATGAAAATCATAATCATAATAATAATCATAAAATCATTTTCTTTAACGTTTGCGTTTGGTAGCGCTTTTGCACTCATAATTTGCAAATCTCTGCTGCAGTTGAAAACTAAAGTATCGATATGTACTGGAACAACCACAAATGACCAAAATAATTAAAATAACGTATTTAATTTATAAAATAATGTATTTAAACTTATAAAATAATGTATTTTAAAGTTGTGTCAAATTTGAATATTTGAAATTTGTCACGGAATGACGTCAGCAAAGGGAGAGAGATAGGGGATCGCATGCGCATTAGCATATCTTGTAGTCTTAGTATCATGCCTACAGTCTATGTATGACGATTTCCCTGATCTTAATTTCCACCAATCACAAACACACAATTTTGAATTACAAATGGTCTCTAGATGGAAAAACTGTATGACAGCACCTGTCAGCATTTTTTTCGAGTTTACCCGCTGCAAAACTTGACGCTGTTGTCACCAAAAATTACAATACCTTTGATAACAAGTAATTATGGTCTCCTAGGACACCAATTTAGGAAAACAATGCTAAACAATTTTTTGATTTTATTGTGAATACATTTTGTAATATTGTTTTTAAACAGTGCTAGTCAGCTTATGTAGTGAAAATAAGTCACTTTGGAAGTGATTCTATGACTAATATTGATCTGGCGATTGAGAAAAGTGTACGGTACAATATCGTTAAAACCCATACGTCAATATGAAAACAGTTTACGGAATTCTGCAAGGCATAGAAATACGAGCTTTTGGAAACTACAAGTTTAGAGCAACTAAACCTAATCCTGAATGATTGGGCGTGGAATATGAAGAAAGAAAACGGTGAAAATTACAAAGAACTAGTTGTGAGGACAATGTGGAACACCGTTGCAAAAAAAAATGCAAGAGATTTATATATCGAGCTCTGCTTCATCAAAATTGGAAGAATATTACGCAATAGTTTTATTATGGGACGAGGACACTCCCGAGGGATTCCAGCGAAAATTTTTCCATATCGCTTCGGTAGAACTTGCCTGAAGAGGTGGAGAATTATATATTTTTTAAAATAACTGATTTTCAAAAATCCTACTTTTTATGAAGAGTAGAATATAAGCCCTTCTTCAATAAAATGGCCCAGGGTGGAGAAAAAAAATGGCCGTTAAATAAGTGGCTGGTCCCCAACACGAAGAACCCTACCTTTTGTCCCGTCCGTCTTTTTAAAATTCTAATGATTACACGTTCATCTAGAATAACAGCTGATAGATTATTCTTAACAGTAAACCCATCATGGAACAAAGAACAATCAAGTGGATGGTACAAAAACACTCCAGTGGGAAAAACGAACTTTCGAAATGGACTAAAGAAGCAGCAGAGAAGGCAGGATTAAATACAAAAGAAATAAAAATAACTAATCACTCTATGCGGCCGACAGCAACCTGGCTAAAAGAGGAGTGGGTGAACAACAATTAATTCAAATTACTGGCCACAGTTCAGCCAACTCGATTAAGCCTTATCTGCAAATGGATAATGAGCATTATTCCAACATCTATTACACCCTTAGAAGTGACGCCTCAGAACCTCCAGCTAAGAAACAGAAAACAGAAGATCCTGCAGCCACTCCTAGAGTTTCTCACTGTACAGCTGGACTCATCAATAACATTAATGATTTACTTACACCCAACGTTATCAATGAGTTAACAAAGATTTCAAACAATACCCCTACTTTGTACCAAAATTGCAATTTATATTTTAATTGTACCATAAATAATTAAGTTTGTAGTATTTTGTGATTAGATAAATTACATGTTTTTCAGTTTTCAAATAAATACCTGCATATATATTATGTATGCATGTATAATATGTAGTATGTTTTGTATGCAGAATAATCTGTTACTCATGAAATAGTCTTGTCAAATACCATTCGGGCAGCGAATTTTTTCTGTGAAAAAAATCGAAAAAACACGTTAAGTAATATTTTAACAAAATGATTCATGCAGGTGCAAAATTCTTCTTGTTAATATATTACCTAGCAACGTGTTTTTTCGATTTTGTTCGGACAAATTAGATGCCCTGATGACATTAATTACGATAATATAGTCGTACATTTTGAGGTATTACCTTTAAAAATATATTTGGAGCTTAAGCTCGAACTCGCGTGAAGTAGGCCTCACGCAATTATTTTATCCTAAAGAATATATTATGAATCTGAAGGAAACTTGATTTTTCAAAGAATATTTCGGCTGCTTTCCTATTCGGCATGATAATTATTAAAGCTATTATCGGCAATTATATTATTTCCATTTGTAAAATTTCATTTTTGTTGTCATTAAGGATTATGTCATTTTAGGTTTTGTTATCCCACATTCCCCACCTGCAAACTCCCAAATATTTTCAGAAGGATCCTGTTGCTACTATTATAAGGTGCTCGTTAGTACGTCCCTAATTATACACGCTTCCTCTAATTGAACCTAAAAAAATAAAACAATGTATCGTGAAAAAAATGGAACATCTTATTAAAACCCTTCTTCTGTATCCTAATATCTACCTGTAGAATAAAAAAATCTTAATTGACCTAATGGATCCTCAAGAAAAAACATTAGGTAAACATTTACATCCAAATAATAAGACACCTACAAATTATAAGCAATTCTATGATTATAATGATTATTATAATGATTCCTTGATAATTAGGATTGGTCACGCATTTTTTTCTGCCGACACGGAACAAACTAAACATATTTTAATTGTTTGCAAAATACTTACTAGCTTATTGCGCTGATAGACTGCTTCCGGGTTCAATCACCCGTTGAAGGATAAAAAAAATACTTTATTTACGCTGCAATTTATTTACCTAGACTTAATTTTTGAGCAAGCTAAAGTGGGGTAAATCAAGAAGCAAAATAAAGTGGGGTGGGGGTATCGAAGAGGTCCACTTTGCTTCCCTCTCTAATTTTTGCAAACGATAGAATTTGAAAAGATTCAGAGACAAAAGGCCCAGTAAGGACTGCTAGCTGCTATTTAATTTTTTTTAAACAAATAGGCACAAATAGAAGAATTAAGGTGATTAATTATATAATCACTGATTATATAAGCTTATTATACCTAGTATCAAATTTAAATTAAATATTAAAATACGGCGCCTGGTCTCTTTTAGGTCCAGCAGTATTTAAAGGATGCACCATCTTCAGGGAGGCCGATTCCCAGATAATACAAAATTATTCTTGTAATATTCCATTAATAAACATTTGGAAGATTTAATTATTCCCAGAATAATCTATAAATGGATTGGTTATTACTGGAATATTCCTAGAATCAGAAAAGTACACTCCTTTAAAAAAATCCTAGAATATTCCCGAGGAATATTCTGCAATATTCTAGAATAATGAGAGAATATTCAGAGTCTACTAAAAACAATCCTATTAACCCACTATAATAATCCCAGATATGCAATAGAATTTTCTTAAATAACCAAATATTAATTAATATTAGGTATTTCATAAATATTCTCTATAACAAAATGAAAATATACAGGTTGTCTGGGTGATATGAATAGTTGGTAATGTTGGTATACTTTAATGAGTGTATAATTTATAATTAAATTCATTAATAAGTGTATAATGTAATTAATGTATAATTCAATAAGCGTCAACTCATTTTAAGTCGACTTGTCAATAAGAGTTAGACTAGGTAGAAGGTAGAATACGAGTTAACTCATTTAATAGTAAATAGAGTCGTTTTGGTTTTGCCCATCTCTACTGCAACATGCAACGGTGCGGATTCTGTTGGAATTACTATCCACTATCCTTCTCCTACTATGCTTGTACCTTGTGCGTATACGCTTGATATGGATAATTTAATATCGACATCACTTATACTCGGGTAAATTTACAATAGCAACTTATTAAAATGCGCCCTCTGTTATGTGTGCATTGCATTACATACATAGTGCAAAAAGGAATATTCCATAATTATTAAGTAAGGGAATATTTACAGGAAATATTACATGTATATATTATAACTTTAATAATCCTAGAATATTCGGAGAGCTATCTGGGTTAAAATGGGACTTTTGAGGGACGTTTAGGAATTGTTTTCATGGCGAAGGCGACGAGGTGAGTCATGTAGGTCTCAGGAAAAGCGCGCCCCTACCCTCAACCTTAACGCACAGTACCTAGACAACAGATAATGACTTAAGTACAGTACAGTCCCGCTCCTCTTCCATTCCTCTGTTTATATTTCTGTTTACACGGTGCGAGCTGGCGTGAGAGTTAGTCAGTTACTGAGCTGATAGATGTAAACATGTGCGAGTTGGCGAGTAACTGGCATGCCGAGCTACTTCAAAATATTTTGTTCTACTGTCCACTGGCTCTCTTTCACCGTGCAAACAGCCATTAGCTCATGTAAACACACATGATCAGTAGCTGTTTAGCTCGCTAGGACAGTAGACAGAATGGTTCTGCAGTTGCTGGCAGAGCCTCACGCATTGTTGTGTCTTAAAACGTTAAGTTATTGGACTTATTGGTTTCAAAAGTTGCTCAAATTGAGTAGGCAATCTTATCGCAGCTTTAAATTCGCGATCATCATCATGTAGCTCTTTAATTATTTATAGTACAAGATGCCCCCAGAGATCTCTAACTCAGCCAGTTTCTGATTCTGACACTTTTCTTTTTCATTTTTTCACGTAACATGTCTGATAATATAATTCATCACATGATATGAAAGAAAAATACTGTATAATCTTACAAATACTAACTCTTCGTGCCATAGACATTCTTGTGTATTCTCATATGGTCTTGTTCAGCATTTAAACGGTTCTAGTCACAACTACCACCACAGCAGGAAGCTAGCAACGTGCAGCAAGTTATTCGCATCATGTAAACAGTAGGTATGTACCAGTACCACAACTGCCGAATATCTGGCCTTCACAGTAGGAAGGCAGTAACTGTCTTACTGTTAACTCAGTAACTCGCATAGTGTAAACGTGTCATTAGTTCCCTTTTTAGATGTGTACTCGAACAGCATGGACATACGCATGAATCCGCGCTCCGCATGCCTGTGAACGTAAACAAATTGCTGCCGATTGAAATTGCTGCCGAAAATGAAAGACATGAGGGGGGGCTCTGTCTTTGTCGGTCTCGGTTTCCGCTATTCGTCCATTCCTACCATTCGGTTATTAGAAGCGTCCTGGAAAGATCTGAACTGTAAAGTTGTGTACCACAAAAATAATCTCTATAGCTTATACTTCTTGGTACCGTCTGTTTGTTGTGACAAATCGCTGACCCTAGAAAACTTCACCATGTGCAAGAACAAAGTTGACCTAAGCTCATTGCAGAGTGTCCATTTTTGTAAGTCCCGTGTCAGAAACTGACATTTTTACGGATTTGCCGGGGTTTTGGGTGTGTATCGATGCCGCACTGGCGAAGGAGGTTGTATACATTGTTTCTACCACAATAAGGGTCTTGAAATGCTTTAAAAGCGCGCTTTTTCTCTTAGCAGGAGCTTCGATTAAGGGGTATAGGTGAGCTAGCTCGTTGCTGGGCGATAATCTACTGAGCGTTGCTAGGCGATAACCATCACGCTTATATCGTGATGCGTTGGCCCTGAAGCGTGACACCCACAAATATAAAAGTGGAGAGCTCGAAAAGTGCAGAGCGCGTCTAAAGAAAATTTCACTTCAAAAATCTTGTATGAAACACATTGGGAAACACTAGTTTGTGTAACTCGCATCATTTTGCGAAACTTGTTAGCGCTCGTTCCGCAGAAATCTGCTCGTTATACAAAATAGTACTTTTCCCAACTGGTTATATAAATAGCTATTCTCATTATTATTTTCTTTCGTCGTTCATAAACTTATTTAATACCATACCATATCGAGAAATGATCTTAGGTTACTTGTATCATTACATTTACAGATTTATACTTATCATTATCATTAAAGAAGAAAACAGTACTGTATTATGGGTCTACTACTATATTTTTACATTCAGGTACTAACCCCTTTCGTAATATTTCTCCCGAGGGCCATAGCACAAGAATAAATCTACTGACCAGAAGGATATCTCTTATCACGTGATAACCGGCGACTGGAGGACCTTCGACTGCCACTAACACGAAACTGCCAGTGAAGTAGGTAGCGTCGTAGTG
>CAXKVY010014290.1:0-12312 GCA_964058915.1 Tetropium fuscum
AAGAGACTTACCCTGTACATAAAAAATAATGGAAATGCACCGACAAGGTTAACTTTGATATATGAGGCCTTAGAAAAGCTTAAAATGATTGTCGACGAAGATTTCCAAAAAAAGGTAAATTTTGATCGTTGTTGATATCGTTCTCGTTCGATATCCAGAAAGTAAAAAATTAAGAGATTGAAACTCTTTTTTGCTGTATTCTCCTTTCTCGTGATACCTACATATGGAAAAAATATTTTTTTAGGCAAAAATTACGACTTTTAGGACGCCGGCGATATCAAACGAAAGCACTATAAACGGAATTATTTAAAACCACTTTTCATATCTTTAATATAATTTTTTTAATTAAGGGTGCTCTGTTATTCTCTATGAGAAGCATTGAATTCAATTAAAAATTCGAAATTTACCGAATGTGATGTGCGGACATTTCAAGTAAGGGAACGAATTCTTTTAAGGCTAGCTACTTGTAGTGTAACTAAATTTTTATCTTTTTGGCGTAGCGTATTAAGTACTACAGATAGTTGAATTAAATTAGTCACATCGGTTGTTTCATCTAGAAACAATAGCAACTAAACCGGCCTGCTAAGTTCAAATTAAATTTTGTTTAAAATAATAGGGACACAGCCCAATTTATGTGATTTTTTTTAAACAAATGCCTGATCTAACTGTTAAAAGAAACATATAAACATATAATTCATCAATATCTAGTCTTTTTGTTTCTATTTTTATGAACCACTCTGGGCTTACTTTGTATATTTATAGCATATTATTTATATCCATGACACATACGTTGGTGGTCGCGTTTACTTGGACATGATATCCTTGCCACACCATGTCGAGACATATATATGTGCTATTTAAAAATTATAATAATTAAACCAGTTCTAGTTTTTGTCCAGTAACAAAACCATGTTTTGAATAATGCGATTTAATATGCAATAAATTCAAGTGAATCAATACTTACTTCCCTTGCTTCTATGGACCAAATCTAGTCAACAAATGCAATTTTGGTGTATTTATCTTAGCCTGTACCGAATTTATGATTTAGGGATCATTCGATTCGGAATTCGGAATGACATTTTTTGTGAAAAACTTTTGTGAAAAATTTGAATTGGGGCTGGTAAAAATTACAAAAGTTAGAAACAATTCAGTAAAAAGGGGAAGGGTTCATTTTTTTGCAAATATCTCAAAAATTATTGCAGATATCGGAAATCAAAAAAAAGATCTTTAAAGGGCAGGAAATGTCCTAAAAAGAAGTCCCGGAACACTATCAGCGGTGAAAATAGGGCTAAACATGGGTCATGTGACTTCCGAGCGCCGACCGATTCAGACAATTAAACAATAAACATTATTTAAACAGATAAGTATGAATATTATGAAATAAAAAAATTCACATACCTTTTGGATATTTGAATAAACTATATTTTTTATTTTCTTTAGTTTTAAATTAACATCAAAACCCTGATATTAATCGTCAAACTAAAAACCTTAGGTTGTTTTCACTTATTGGAGGTATTCTTGAAATACTTTAGAAAATATCCCCATCGGAAAAAGTAAAAAATTTTGTTTTTCCGCTTTGGTATTAACACACAAAAAAATTTAAAGAAGTGACAAACAGAAATAAAAAAATACTTAAAATTGTGTACAAAATAGAGAAAAATGTTTTCACATAACATACGACAGACACATGGTTGTTTTTATTGCCTTCGATTGTTAATAAAAAAGTGGAAAATCAATAGCTTCAAGAAGTGAAAAAAATCTAAGGTTTTTAGTTTGACAATTATCAGGGTTTTTATGTTAATTTAAAACTAGAGAAAATAAATTAATACCAAAAACAGTCGTTTCACATCTGTAAAGTTTACATATGAACTAGAAAATAATGGAAAACTTTAGATGTATTAGTAATTAAAAATAGTAACAATAGGTTAGATTTTGATATATATAGGAAAGATACCAGTACGGTTAGATATATCCCTAAGGACTCTCACCACTGCTATCAACACAAAATGGCGAGTTTCAATTTTCTTGTTCATCGTTTACTAAACTTCCCTCACAGTAATGAGAGGTTTGACAAAGAAAAAAATATTAATTAAGGATATACTTGTTGACTATACTACGCACGCCCCTGAGTACTAAGCCCTAAAATGAGGCAAAATTTGCATTGGTGGTCTAAAATGATAGTTAGGAGATAGAGAAATAACAGAAAAATTATAAAAAAATAATTTGATGTACTAGTAAACTGAATGGGGAGGCTGAGCTTCCCTTTAATGTCACTTGCTCTAGGCGAAACACCCGATGTCACTAATTTAAGTCAACTGTTTATAGTAATACGCTACGTTAAAAACGTCTGTCTACGTCTTCCATTATTTTGAACGTCTTCCCTTATGTGAAAAGTCACCGCACGGCGCTGAGGTACACACATTATACGTATATGTATGCTCTGAAAGTATTATAAAATTTGAGAAACACACGATGACTTTCTTTGTCATTTGGTATAATAACTACTTATTTGAAAGTTACCGTTAGGCGCAAAAGTAGCGTTAATCGCCCGAGCAATAATTCTGTTTTATGTATGATACATCCGTAAAGTGTATCCACTAATGGCGGGTCTGTTCCATAAGTCACAACGTGGTAAGCATTTAGTTGGTTCAAACAGCAGTCGACCCCTGACCTGTCTCGGAACGAGATGAGCATCTCTAGAGAAAATGACCGCCATACGTCTCACGGAGTGAAATTTCGTCACTTGACTGTCAGACCACAAGTAGGTCCGTAGTTCGTCATTGCGTGTTAACTACACCCATTATATGTAGATCCTGCCGCACCGTCTATCCACCCTTGAGTAAATGATACCGCGGCCAACAGCAATTTGAGAAGTGACATGAAATTAACAACAGAAATGTTCCGTTACTGGAAATGAAATATTATGGTTCTCAACGCGAGAAATACAGTTATCCAGTAGCAAAAATTAATTTCTCCTTAAAATATGATATATCAGACTATATAAAAACCCCTGCAATTGGTTCAATATAGGAAACTGGTTGCCTAAATTGCACCTAGGGGTTCCAAAATTGAACCACATGATTTAAATCGGCAGCTTAAGTGTTAAATAGATAAATAAAAAATAAAATTGATATGGGAAGTTTTGTACTTAGATTTCAAAAAACATCAAATTTTAGAACAAAAGAAATCGAAAATCCTTTGACAATATTAAAAAAAAAACATCAAAACACAAAAATCATTTCAAAAACATCAAAAAATAAAAACAAAACAAGAAAAAACATCTAAACGCAGAAATCACAAATAAAGGTTTCTCTTGAGGGCACATTGGCACATGATTCATGAATCCAAAACCGGCCTTTTAAACACTGGATCATGTCTTCTATGATGCAATCTTTACAAAACTTGCAATACCACTCGTTTTCATATAGTCATATAGCCATATAAAATTGATATGTGAAGTTTTGTACTTAGATTTCAAAAAACATCAAATTTTAGAACAAAAGAAATCGAAAATCCTTTGACAATATTAAAAAAAAAACATCAAAACACAGAAATCATTTCAAAAACATCAAAAAATAAAAACAAAACAAGAAAAAACATCTGAACGCAGAAATCACAAATAAAGGTTTCTCTTGAGGGCATATTGGCACATGATTCATGAATCCAAACCCGGCCTTTTAAACACTGGATCATGTCTTCTATGATGCAATCTTTACAAAACTTGCAATACCACTCGTTTTCATTATTTTTTTCTTTTTAGGAATGCTCGGAAATCTGAACTTTTCTGTTCAGATTTTTTTTATCCATTGATGCATGCTTAGCTTCTAGCTCATCTTTATATGAACTTGCAGTAATCAGCTGTGCTTTTTGAGCATCCCACCTTTTTTTATCTGTTTTCTTTGCAACCGGGTTTATTAATATTTTCTCTATTGAAATATTTTCAGCACCTTCTGAGATGGAAGTGGATGCTTTTGCTTTAAAACTAGAACTAGATGAGCCCTTTGCTTAGAGCTTATAAGTGGATGTTTTAAAAATAGATGCCTTGCCGCTTTAGGCTTAGAAGTGGATGCGTAGTGAGCTAGAGGCTCATCATCACTACCAGAATTACTTTCACGTTCAGAACCCTCACTTCTATTTGAGGATTTATTCTTGGGTAATACATCCGCAGGAGCAAAGTCGGCATCTGAAAAAATATTTCGATCTACCGGACAAATTCCAGATTTTCTAAACCCATTCATTGCATTTGCCATGAAGCAGCTCTGGCATAGGCTTCTCCAAGACGTTGTGCGACTTGATATTGAGAGACAGAACCCTGGATGAGACCTTAACCATTTGTCATTTGCCTCGGTATAATACAGTTCCAATTGTTTGAAAACTTCCACGTCTAAAGGTTGGAGTCTATGGGTTGTATGACCTGGAAGTTATAGCATGATGACCCCATTATTGCGAGCTTCAAGATTTTTCGTATGCATGCTGTTACCGTACCAGACAAGTAAAATTTTATTGTCTAGTATTGGCTTAACAGATTTGATGAAAGTTCGCAGCCAAGTAACAAAAAGGTTTGTATTTATATAACCAGTATCTGAAATTTCTACTAATCGGTCCGGTGAAGCGCCAGCGCTCAGATCTGGATTTTCTTTTTTTCGTTTAAAAGTCAACATTGGTGCGACAAATTAACCAGCAGCACTTGCACATACAACGAATGTCGTATTGACACCCCTTTCTCGAGTAGCAACTATTCCAACTTGCCGCTTACCTTTTAGAGCTAAGATTTGTTGACACTTCTTTGCTACAGTCGAAAAACCAGACTCACCCATATTGAAAATTCTTGAAGCTCGAGTCAGTTGGTTTTCATCAACCGTTTTCTCTAGGACGTCAAAAAAATCATTGACGTTTTCTCGATTGAATCCTTTGCATCTAGCAATAGAAGTAGATTCGGGTTGCCTTAGTGAAAGAGTAGGATGCCTTCGCATAAAGGAGTAAAACCATTTTTTACCAGCAAGTCCCTTTTCTTTGTTAAAATTGTGTTTTATATTATTTGTGTCTGCCAGAACAAGAGCGGCTTTGCGCACGTCTTTAATGGTTACTCCAAAAAACATTTTTTCCATATGAGAAGAATATGCCTGGCTAGTCGTCCAATTCTCGTGAAAATACTGTAGAACGACCACAGCTTTTAACATCTTTGTTAGTTTAGTTAGTTTAACATCTTTGTTAACATCTTTGTTTGTAGTTTAACATATGGTAAAAAAATAAAAACACGATAAAATATAGGAAAAAAATGAAATCGTTGAAATTGGAGTATTTATTATATAGCCATTAGAATGCTTAACAAAATGCGCTGCATCCGATTGAAAATTTTTAATATGGCGACCTATTGCAACACTGTTAATTAGAAATTTCGGAACGCTTCCCAAGCCTGTCACAGCGTACCGATATTGATGAAAATTATTGCATTCGGTAGGTAATAGCAGTATCTTTCAGCATGCCTTATTTTCAGAATTTTTAATAATCAAATTGGTTGACCTGTTGAGCTGTGGTTGACCTGTTCCGGACGACGGTTCATTCCACATCTTAATGTCGGTGTGTAAACTGTGTTTGGCAGTAGTGGTTTCCAAGTTCGGTTAATCTTCAGTTCCTCCTCCCTATTGAGATTTTCTGGGTGCTGTAGAATCTATATTGCTTGCCTTCTTGCCAAATTGTAAAATCCCGTAGTCCGTACCTGTCAGATCCTGTGTCGCTATTTTGAAGCATGTTTTGCCACGGCAGATTTGTCGGACTGGAGCAAACGTACATGCCTCTCGATTGTTCGATTTTCCTTGCTGTGACCATTCGTCTGATACTTAGGACTAGCTGATACTTAGGACTACGTACAAGCTGGTTTATTTTCGTAGTTTCGTAGCTGGTCTGTTGTGGATATATGGTAAGAAGGAAGAAGGTGGTTGTTGTTGAATTCTCACTTACGTTCGCTGTCCCTTGTTCGCTTTTTCTACAAAGTTCTCAATGAAGAAATTTGCCATGACTGGACTCAATGGATTGCCCATTGCCACGCCGTCCTCTTGATCGTAGAATGTCCAATCCAGAGAAAGTAACGTCAATCAAAGCTATCGAGAATATCTTGGGGGGTCCGTTTCCATTGAGCCGATCATGTCGACAAAGTGTGCCGAGTTCCGTACACGGTGTCGGTGTTTCCTATCAATGGCTTCATCAGGCTCACCAGATATCGTGTTAGTTTGTAGGTCGGACTTCCGACAGGCATTGGAGAATCTTTAAATTATTTGTCACTTATTTAATTATCCTACTCTGAACGGTCCATTGAAGGCCATTATAAAACATATATTGTTTACTTGGACCAAGGACATATTCGGAACTGGTTCTAGTTGGAAAATTCTGCTTAACAACTATCTTACTATAATATCTATAGATATTGTGGTGAGTTAGTTGTTCTTTTATATCTTTCAAATATGCTAATACCCCGAAGGTTAGGTGTTATTACGTATGCAAAATACTAGCAAATAACCAAATTATATTTGGATACTTACATTTAAAATAAGTACAATTCCAGCTCTGACATCGCTGAAATTGTATAATACCGTTATTGCAAGCCGCAGGTACTGCTATTATACCGCAAGGGGTGATGAAATGATCCTCATCCTTCCGTGTCTAAATAACCACAAACTTTCAAGCTCACAATGACATAAACACATCTAATGATACCTTTTGTTAAAAGTCATGTAATTTGAAAAGGAAGCACATATAATTAACCGGGTTATGAGCAGTAATAATATGAACAGGTTAAATTGATGATAATTGATAATTATTATTGATCACGAAATACGAGTTGCAGAAAGCAGAAAACCACAAACGTATTCGACTGCCCTACACGATCATAATAATTATGGCAATTATATATTAACTTGTATCTTGGTTGAAATACACTGTAGAGCATCGCTCCTTTTTTTCGGAACCTATGGGTCGAATTGTTGAAGGACCATTATTTTGCATAGTAGGTTGGTTCCTAGATAATTTCTTTGTGATCGTTATTTTTGAAAAATAGTAAATTTTCGATTTATATCGAGTGTAATAAAAATATTCTTTTTTTTCCGACAAATTAGTAGGGTTAACTGTGCCAAATTTCATCGACTTGCTAAGGGATTCAGGGGGTTGTCGGGAGTCCAGAAAATTTGAAAAAATTATTACTCGAAAAGTAAGCCTCGACCCATAAATTCACTTTCAGGGAATGTTTACAATATTATTATCAATAACTGTGCCAAATTTCATCGACTTGCAAAGGGGTTCAGGGGGTTGCAGGGTGCCCGGGAAATTTGAAAAAATTATAACTCGGGATCTAAGCGTCGGCCCATAAATTCGCTTTCAGCGGTTTCCTCTGCGCTTTCCTCAGCGCGGGTGGTGCAATACTTGTTTTTTAAAGGAATTTTCCCAATTTTCAGTCGCCCAAAAAAATCTGGTGAATCGTTTTGTCTGTCGATTGGATTTTGATACTTTTTCCATCAGAAAAACAGGTTGGGAAAGGCTTTGAAGGGTCTCCTCTCATAAATTAAAAAGAAAATTATATAATATATAATTTTTGGGCCTCATGGACCGAATGCAAATAAAAATAGGACTGTGTTACACATTTCGTCCATTCTGAGTGACCTTCTCGAGGTCATAATATCTACAGATCATAACCAATAGCTAAACTAAGGGTACCTAGTAGTTCAGGGCGTCCATGGCATCTAGGATTTTTTAGCATTACAGCTCTTTTGCTATTAGTTTGTTTTCATATGCAATTTTTTCCTCGCAATTTAATAACTGTGTTGTTTCTGTTTTTTTCTTCGATTGGTTTCTAATTTGTGGCAACAGTTGTCAGTTTTATTTCTACCATAAAGTGGTCCATATCTGCATCAAACCCTCTATACTTCTCTACGTTCTTATGTTTTTAATCGATTTCACTTCCTTTTTTTGGGCCAATATATTCTATTTGATTTATGGTTTTGCGATCTGGTGATCCTTTGTGTATTTCCTTTTTTTGGAAGTATGTCCTCTTCTAGACTAGTCTATTTATACATTCGACCTTGTAAAAGGTCATATGGTTCTAAATTTTTAATATGTTGTTATGCATGTATGACAAGAAACCAAGTTTGCAGCTTCGAAAGCGTTGTGCGAGTTGTGCAATGGCCAAAAAAACAATGAAAATTATGCACTTGTTGCAGTTTCTTCTCAATATCTCCTAACAAATGCGTCCTACAGAAAAAGTTCTTGAAAAGTCCTTTTTTAAAGTAAGTTTCAATTTGCCACAATTTGTACTTGATATGCAATTTGCCATAATTTAAAGTCCAAACTGAGCTTCGTACGTTCAGAAATTTCCGATATACAGCTCGTCAAAAATTATTAATTTTTTCCAAAAAGTGAAAATGTTTCGTTTTGATATCTTAGGAAATATCGGGAAAAGTGCTCATCCCACGAGGAAAGTCTCATAGATACTTAATGAATTTGTAGTATATTTATTTAGCCTTAGTTTGAGGTCTATATGGCTAAATCGAAATGTAAAAAAAAATATTTTGGATAAAATCAATCAAGCAGTTCACATAACGTTTTTATTTGTTTTTTATTAAAACATGATACAATTGCGATATAATTAAAGTGTAATAATCTTACATTTACAGTAAGATTAACATAATATGCTACAAAAACTAACGTGTTACATTATAATTTCCTTTGTTTCGACGAAGCTGGCTTTGAAAAATACTCAATGATTTCATGAGCCTGTAGGTAGGTTGGTGAGTCTTGTACCAACTCTGCAGGCTGTTATTTTAAAAAAGGTTAGAACTTTTCCGTAGGACGCATACTTTAGGTGATATTGAGCAAGAACCGAAATAAGAGCAAAAATGTTTGCTGATTTTTGGCCATTGCGCAGCTCGCACAAGTCTTTCGAAGCTGCAAACTTACATATTAAAAAATTAGATGATCTTTTTTATGTATAAATTGACGGGCATAATTATGATCAGTCTTTTCTTGTGGAGTCAATTAAACATTTTTCCATTTTTAATAGTTGCTGTGTATTTACTAGGGTCTCCTATTGTTGGTTTGTATAGTTTTTCTTCTTCTATTTCTGCATTTGCATCTAGAATAATTTCCAATTTTGCATATACTTCGACATCTCATAATTCATTATAAAATTCTTCTATGGTAGCTCTTATTTCAGTCTCTTACTTAGTCAGGTATTTCAAACTCAACATTCTCAACAAGTATAATAATAGTATATGTATAGTATATTATATTACCTGCGGGAGACAGTTATGCATATATAAAATACATAATAATTGAGAAATAATATTTCACGAGAGTACATTTTATTTACGACCACTTGAGAGTGCACTTACCTAAAATGTTATACCTCCGTTTAACGGAAATAGATATTATTACCAAGGATCATTTTACCTTCAGATAATTATAACTCATACCATCAGGAACAAATAATGATAATAACTGTATTCAGCTATGCCGGGAGGTGTCTTTATTTATTATAACAGTAATATATTTTCTAAAGAAGTGACAAATTATCCCATGACCAGAAATATATTTTGGTTTGAGCCGCACGCTTGCGTCTAATTGAGGAGGATAATGATATAGAATCACATTTTAGAATAATATGGAATTAAGACCATTACAGGAATTATATTGTTACAAGCATTGACGATTTCATCAGACATACTGAAACTTATTTGTGATTATGTGAAATCTAGACGCACAGCGTGATAAATATATTTTCTAATAGTCCGGTAGATAAGGCACAAATAATGCAAAAAAATTAATTACAAAATTTCTGCGATTAATGCGGAACCTTTTGTAAAAGATTAGTGTGTCATAATTTCTAATCTACTTGACTGATTGCCACAATTTTTTTCATTCTGAAGAATGGTTCTCTAAGATTCTCACACAGGCCATAACATTTTTATTTCTTAAATATTTATAATTGATATCTGGGAAAAACAAAAGTGACCGTTTTATTCAGGAATTTTAGAACACCCTGAAGATTTATGCGGTATAAGCTCAAAATACTTTGCGTTTAGAGCGACATCCGTATAAAATTTAAATTTTGTTAATCACTTCTTTATCTTGTTTTGTTTATAAAATAAAATACGTATGTGCGAAAGTAAGGTAAAATGTATAACGTATGGAACATACGTTTTGAGAAAAATATCAGACAAAAATTTAAGGGAAGTTATTACTATACTGTATGTAAGTACTCTGTAATTTTTATACTTTAAAAGTTAATTTTTAAAATTTAATAAAGAGTGTAAAAATAAACAAGCTAGTTTATTTAGTCGGGTATAAAAGGTGCTTGCAATGTTATTTTGCAAAAAATTAAAAAAATGTATTTGAGGTATGCTGAAATTTTAACAGCATATATATAAATATATATATATATATATATATATATATATATATATATATATATATATATATATATATATATATATATATATATATATATATATATATATATATATATATATATATATATATATATATATATATATATATATATATATATATATATATATATATATATATATATATATATATATATATATATATATATATATATATATATATATATATATATATCTATATATATATATATATATATATATATATATTTATATATATATATATATATATATATATATATATATATATATATATATATATATATATATATATATATATATATATATATATATATATATATATATATATATATATATATATATATATATATATATATATATATATATATATATATATATATATATATATATATATATATATATATATATATATATATATATATTATATATAAACATAAAACTAAATAGCTTAAAAAAGCCGGGTCATATAGGTAGGTTGCAGTGTGAGAGAGAGCGTATATCGGCAGCTGTCTGCGTCCCAGAACGCTGTGGTGCTCTATTGGTTTGGGTAAGATCACGTGACTTACATTACCTTAAGCCGTTGCTAGTCGAAACTTTGGAGTAGTGATAATATTGTTGAACGTATTTTTTTTATTTTCTAATTTTTATATTTTTATCTATACATGAAAAAAATACAGTATCTGGCATATATATACAGGGTGGTACACTTTACGAAATTTGGAACCTATGAATATGTAATCTAGATACATATTTTTACGCAAAAAATATTATTTTTTTTCTACCAGTGGCGTGCGTACGAACAGATTTTCGGAAAATTTTAACGAAAAAAATGGTACGCCAATGTTTTTTTAGAAACAAAAACTATTTCTAGAATACGTAGATAATCATTGTTGCTACGGATGTTGTGATGGAAATGCAGAAGCGGCAGTTGAATACCATATACGCTATCTACATAGAAGAGTTCCAGATGCTCGCGTTTTCATCAGAACACATCAGAATTTTCGTAACTTTGGCCTGCGTGTTAATAACGAACGGAACAGACACCGTCGATATAATATTCAGAATAATCGTATACTACGTACTTTTGAGAAGGCTGAGCTCTCGGCAGGCAGCTTAGCACCTTCACATTCCTAAGTCTAAAATATTACGAACACTACACGATGACCACAGACATGCATATCACCTACAGCCTGTTCAGGATTTGCACCCTGGTGATGCTGAAAGAAGAATAAGATTTTGCCAGTGGCTTCTAAACTGGACGGAAGAAAATCCTGACTTTTTACATAAGATTGGCCAGCTAGGGATGAATGACATGAGTAATGACGTGGTTAATGGTATTGGACTAGTGGCCTGGCCACCCATGTCACCGGATCTTTTTAAATTTTTTTAAATGGCAACAATGGAGAAATATTATCGTTTAGAGTTGTGCTTAAGAGAGAACGGTCGCAATTTCGAACATTTAATTTAGATTAATATTTATTTACACCTACGTTTATTTCTATTCTTTTTCATCTATTATTTGTTTTGTTCTTTGTTGGTAGATTGATCATTTACATAGAGCATCAACAGTAATGGGCCTAGTACTGAAACCTGAGGTCCCCCAAGGGCAACACTATATATGTCAGTTTTCCCCGTATTTCAAAAATATATTTTGCAAATATAAATCTTAGATAATATTCCTAAGATCAGATCATAAATTTGGCATCAGCGAGAAATTTTTGTTCTTTTTTTCGCATCTTATGGTACATTATTAGTGTAACAAGATATACGGAAGTGAAGAAAGAGAAATGAAATTAAAATGAAAGTAATAAAGAGAAACACAAAATATAACGTATTATCAAATAACTATATTGTATACATTCATAAATCTCAATTTTGT
>CAXKVY010014291.1:0-11931 GCA_964058915.1 Tetropium fuscum
TGTTTTATGTATGATACATCCGTAAAGTGTATCCACTAATGGCGGGTCTGTTCCATAAGTCACAACGTGGTAAGCATTTAGTTGGTTCAAACAGCAGTCGACCCCTGACCTGTCTCGGAACGAGATGAGCATCTCTAGAGAAAATGACCGCCATACGTCTCACGGAGTGAAATTTCGTCACTTGACTGTCAGACCACAAGTAGGTCCGTAGTTCGTCATTGCGTGTTAACTACACCCATTATATGTAGATCCTGCCGCACCGTCTATCCACCCTTGAGTAAATGATACCGCGGCCAACAGCAATTTGAGAAGTGACATGAAATTAACAACAGAAATGTTCCGTTACTGGAAATGAAATATTATGGTTCTCAACGCGAGAAATACAGTTATCCAGTAGCAAAAATTAATTTCTCCTTAAAATATGATATATCAGACTATATAAAAACCCCTGCAATTGGTTCAATATAGGAAACTGGTTGCCTAAATTGCACCTAGGGGTTCCAAAATTGAACCACATGATTTAAATCGGCAGCTTAAGTGTTAAATAGATAAATAAAAAATAAAATTGATATGGGAAGTTTTGTACTTAGATTTCAAAAAACATCAAATTTTAGAACAAAAGAAATCGAAAATCCTTTGACAATATTAAAAAAAAAACATCAAAACACAAAAATCATTTCAAAAACATCAAAAAATAAAAACAAAACAAGAAAAAACATCTAAACGCAGAAATCACAAATAAAGGTTTCTCTTGAGGGCACATTGGCACATGATTCATGAATCCAAAACCGGCCTTTTAAACACTGGATCATGTCTTCTATGATGCAATCTTTACAAAACTTGCAATACCACTCGTTTTCATATAGTCATATAGCCATATAAAATTGATATGTGAAGTTTTGTACTTAGATTTCAAAAAACATCAAATTTTAGAACAAAAGAAATCGAAAATCCTTTGACAATATTAAAAAAAAAACATCAAAACACAGAAATCATTTCAAAAACATCAAAAAATAAAAACAAAACAAGAAAAAACATCTGAACGCAGAAATCACAAATAAAGGTTTCTCTTGAGGGCATATTGGCACATGATTCATGAATCCAAACCCGGCCTTTTAAACACTGGATCATGTCTTCTATGATGCAATCTTTACAAAACTTGCAATACCACTCGTTTTCATTATTTTTTTCTTTTTAGGAATGCTCGGAAATCTGAACTTTTCTGTTCAGATTTTTTTTATCCATTGATGCATGCTTAGCTTCTAGCTCATCTTTATATGAACTTGCAGTAATCAGCTGTGCTTTTTGAGCATCCCACCTTTTTTTATCTGTTTTCTTTGCAACCGGGTTTATTAATATTTTCTCTATTGAAATATTTTCAGCACCTTCTGAGATGGAAGTGGATGCTTTTGCTTTAAAACTAGAACTAGATGAGCCCTTTGCTTAGAGCTTATAAGTGGATGTTTTAAAAATAGATGCCTTGCCGCTTTAGGCTTAGAAGTGGATGCGTAGTGAGCTAGAGGCTCATCATCACTACCAGAATTACTTTCACGTTCAGAACCCTCACTTCTATTTGAGGATTTATTCTTGGGTAATACATCCGCAGGAGCAAAGTCGGCATCTGAAAAAATATTTCGATCTACCGGACAAATTCCAGATTTTCTAAACCCATTCATTGCATTTGCCATGAAGCAGCTCTGGCATAGGCTTCTCCAAGACGTTGTGCGACTTGATATTGAGAGACAGAACCCTGGATGAGACCTTAACCATTTGTCATTTGCCTCGGTATAATACAGTTCCAATTGTTTGAAAACTTCCACGTCTAAAGGTTGGAGTCTATGGGTTGTATGACCTGGAAGTTATAGCATGATGACCCCATTATTGCGAGCTTCAAGATTTTTCGTATGCATGCTGTTACCGTACCAGACAAGTAAAATTTTATTGTCTAGTATTGGCTTAACAGATTTGATGAAAGTTCGCAGCCAAGTAACAAAAAGGTTTGTATTTATATAACCAGTATCTGAAATTTCTACTAATCGGTCCGGTGAAGCGCCAGCGCTCAGATCTGGATTTTCTTTTTTTCGTTTAAAAGTCAACATTGGTGCGACAAATTAACCAGCAGCACTTGCACATACAACGAATGTCGTATTGACACCCCTTTCTCGAGTAGCAACTATTCCAACTTGCCGCTTACCTTTTAGAGCTAAGATTTGTTGACACTTCTTTGCTACAGTCGAAAAACCAGACTCACCCATATTGAAAATTCTTGAAGCTCGAGTCAGTTGGTTTTCATCAACCGTTTTCTCTAGGACGTCAAAAAAATCATTGACGTTTTCTCGATTGAATCCTTTGCATCTAGCAATAGAAGTAGATTCGGGTTGCCTTAGTGAAAGAGTAGGATGCCTTCGCATAAAGGAGTAAAACCATTTTTTACCAGCAAGTCCCTTTTCTTTGTTAAAATTGTGTTTTATATTATTTGTGTCTGCCAGAACAAGAGCGGCTTTGCGCACGTCTTTAATGGTTACTCCAAAAAACATTTTTTCCATATGAGAAGAATATGCCTGGCTAGTCGTCCAATTCTCGTGAAAATACTGTAGAACGACCACAGCTTTTAACATCTTTGTTAGTTTAGTTAGTTTAACATCTTTGTTAACATCTTTGTTTGTAGTTTAACATATGGTAAAAAAATAAAAACACGATAAAATATAGGAAAAAAATGAAATCGTTGAAATTGGAGTATTTATTATATAGCCATTAGAATGCTTAACAAAATGCGCTGCATCCGATTGAAAATTTTTAATATGGCGACCTATTGCAACACTGTTAATTAGAAATTTCGGAACGCTTCCCAAGCCTGTCACAGCGTACCGATATTGATGAAAATTATTGCATTCGGTAGGTAATAGCAGTATCTTTCAGCATGCCTTATTTTCAGAATTTTTAATAATCAAATTGGTTGACCTGTTGAGCTGTGGTTGACCTGTTCCGGACGACGGTTCATTCCACATCTTAATGTCGGTGTGTAAACTGTGTTTGGCAGTAGTGGTTTCCAAGTTCGGTTAATCTTCAGTTCCTCCTCCCTATTGAGATTTTCTGGGTGCTGTAGAATCTATATTGCTTGCCTTCTTGCCAAATTGTAAAATCCCGTAGTCCGTACCTGTCAGATCCTGTGTCGCTATTTTGAAGCATGTTTTGCCACGGCAGATTTGTCGGACTGGAGCAAACGTACATGCCTCTCGATTGTTCGATTTTCCTTGCTGTGACCATTCGTCTGATACTTAGGACTAGCTGATACTTAGGACTACGTACAAGCTGGTTTATTTTCGTAGTTTCGTAGCTGGTCTGTTGTGGATATATGGTAAGAAGGAAGAAGGTGGTTGTTGTTGAATTCTCACTTACGTTCGCTGTCCCTTGTTCGCTTTTTCTACAAAGTTCTCAATGAAGAAATTTGCCATGACTGGACTCAATGGATTGCCCATTGCCACGCCGTCCTCTTGATCGTAGAATGTCCAATCCAGAGAAAGTAACGTCAATCAAAGCTATCGAGAATATCTTGGGGGGTCCGTTTCCATTGAGCCGATCATGTCGACAAAGTGTGCCGAGTTCCGTACACGGTGTCGGTGTTTCCTATCAATGGCTTCATCAGGCTCACCAGATATCGTGTTAGTTTGTAGGTCGGACTTCCGACAGGCATTGGAGAATCTTTAAATTATTTGTCACTTATTTAATTATCCTACTCTGAACGGTCCATTGAAGGCCATTATAAAACATATATTGTTTACTTGGACCAAGGACATATTCGGAACTGGTTCTAGTTGGAAAATTCTGCTTAACAACTATCTTACTATAATATCTATAGATATTGTGGTGAGTTAGTTGTTCTTTTATATCTTTCAAATATGCTAATACCCCGAAGGTTAGGTGTTATTACGTATGCAAAATACTAGCAAATAACCAAATTATATTTGGATACTTACATTTAAAATAAGTACAATTCCAGCTCTGACATCGCTGAAATTGTATAATACCGTTATTGCAAGCCGCAGGTACTGCTATTATACCGCAAGGGGTGATGAAATGATCCTCATCCTTCCGTGTCTAAATAACCACAAACTTTCAAGCTCACAATGACATAAACACATCTAATGATACCTTTTGTTAAAAGTCATGTAATTTGAAAAGGAAGCACATATAATTAACCGGGTTATGAGCAGTAATAATATGAACAGGTTAAATTGATGATAATTGATAATTATTATTGATCACGAAATACGAGTTGCAGAAAGCAGAAAACCACAAACGTATTCGACTGCCCTACACGATCATAATAATTATGGCAATTATATATTAACTTGTATCTTGGTTGAAATACACTGTAGAGCATCGCTCCTTTTTTTCGGAACCTATGGGTCGAATTGTTGAAGGACCATTATTTTGCATAGTAGGTTGGTTCCTAGATAATTTCTTTGTGATCGTTATTTTTGAAAAATAGTAAATTTTCGATTTATATCGAGTGTAATAAAAATATTCTTTTTTTTCCGACAAATTAGTAGGGTTAACTGTGCCAAATTTCATCGACTTGCTAAGGGATTCAGGGGGTTGTCGGGAGTCCAGAAAATTTGAAAAAATTATTACTCGAAAAGTAAGCCTCGACCCATAAATTCACTTTCAGGGAATGTTTACAATATTATTATCAATAACTGTGCCAAATTTCATCGACTTGCAAAGGGGTTCAGGGGGTTGCAGGGTGCCCGGGAAATTTGAAAAAATTATAACTCGGGATCTAAGCGTCGGCCCATAAATTCGCTTTCAGCGGTTTCCTCTGCGCTTTCCTCAGCGCGGGTGGTGCAATACTTGTTTTTTAAAGGAATTTTCCCAATTTTCAGTCGCCCAAAAAAATCTGGTGAATCGTTTTGTCTGTCGATTGGATTTTGATACTTTTTCCATCAGAAAAACAGGTTGGGAAAGGCTTTGAAGGGTCTCCTCTCATAAATTAAAAAGAAAATTATATAATATATAATTTTTGGGCCTCATGGACCGAATGCAAATAAAAATAGGACTGTGTTACACATTTCGTCCATTCTGAGTGACCTTCTCGAGGTCATAATATCTACAGATCATAACCAATAGCTAAACTAAGGGTACCTAGTAGTTCAGGGCGTCCATGGCATCTAGGATTTTTTAGCATTACAGCTCTTTTGCTATTAGTTTGTTTTCATATGCAATTTTTTCCTCGCAATTTAATAACTGTGTTGTTTCTGTTTTTTTCTTCGATTGGTTTCTAATTTGTGGCAACAGTTGTCAGTTTTATTTCTACCATAAAGTGGTCCATATCTGCATCAAACCCTCTATACTTCTCTACGTTCTTATGTTTTTAATCGATTTCACTTCCTTTTTTTGGGCCAATATATTCTATTTGATTTATGGTTTTGCGATCTGGTGATCCTTTGTGTATTTCCTTTTTTTGGAAGTATGTCCTCTTCTAGACTAGTCTATTTATACATTCGACCTTGTAAAAGGTCATATGGTTCTAAATTTTTAATATGTTGTTATGCATGTATGACAAGAAACCAAGTTTGCAGCTTCGAAAGCGTTGTGCGAGTTGTGCAATGGCCAAAAAAACAATGAAAATTATGCACTTGTTGCAGTTTCTTCTCAATATCTCCTAACAAATGCGTCCTACAGAAAAAGTTCTTGAAAAGTCCTTTTTTAAAGTAAGTTTCAATTTGCCACAATTTGTACTTGATATGCAATTTGCCATAATTTAAAGTCCAAACTGAGCTTCGTACGTTCAGAAATTTCC
Source organism: Tetropium fuscum (assembly GCA_964058915.1). Taxonomy (NCBI): domain Eukaryota; kingdom Metazoa; phylum Arthropoda; class Insecta; order Coleoptera; family Cerambycidae; genus Tetropium; species Tetropium fuscum. The sequence continues at coordinate 5,804 of CAXKVY010014291.1, forward strand.
GATATACAGCTCGTCAAAAATTATTAATTTTTTCCAAAAAGTGAAAATGTTTCGTTTTGATATCTTAGGAAATATCGGGAAAAGTGCTCATCCCACGAGGAAAGTCTCATAGATACTTAATGAATTTGTAGTATATTTATTTAGCCTTAGTTTGAGGTCTATATGGCTAAATCGAAATGTAAAAAAAAATATTTTGGATAAAATCAATCAAGCAGTTCACATAACGTTTTTATTTGTTTTTTATTAAAACATGATACAATTGCGATATAATTAAAGTGTAATAATCTTACATTTACAGTAAGATTAACATAATATGCTACAAAAACTAACGTGTTACATTATAATTTCCTTTGTTTCGACGAAGCTGGCTTTGAAAAATACTCAATGATTTCATGAGCCTGTAGGTAGGTTGGTGAGTCTTGTACCAACTCTGCAGGCTGTTATTTTAAAAAAGGTTAGAACTTTTCCGTAGGACGCATACTTTAGGTGATATTGAGCAAGAACCGAAATAAGAGCAAAAATGTTTGCTGATTTTTGGCCATTGCGCAGCTCGCACAAGTCTTTCGAAGCTGCAAACTTACATATTAAAAAATTAGATGATCTTTTTTATGTATAAATTGACGGGCATAATTATGATCAGTCTTTTCTTGTGGAGTCAATTAAACATTTTTCCATTTTTAATAGTTGCTGTGTATTTACTAGGGTCTCCTATTGTTGGTTTGTATAGTTTTTCTTCTTCTATTTCTGCATTTGCATCTAGAATAATTTCCAATTTTGCATATACTTCGACATCTCATAATTCATTATAAAATTCTTCTATGGTAGCTCTTATTTCAGTCTCTTACTTAGTCAGGTATTTCAAACTCAACATTCTCAACAAGTATAATAATAGTATATGTATAGTATATTATATTACCTGCGGGAGACAGTTATGCATATATAAAATACATAATAATTGAGAAATAATATTTCACGAGAGTACATTTTATTTACGACCACTTGAGAGTGCACTTACCTAAAATGTTATACCTCCGTTTAACGGAAATAGATATTATTACCAAGGATCATTTTACCTTCAGATAATTATAACTCATACCATCAGGAACAAATAATGATAATAACTGTATTCAGCTATGCCGGGAGGTGTCTTTATTTATTATAACAGTAATATATTTTCTAAAGAAGTGACAAATTATCCCATGACCAGAAATATATTTTGGTTTGAGCCGCACGCTTGCGTCTAATTGAGGAGGATAATGATATAGAATCACATTTTAGAATAATATGGAATTAAGACCATTACAGGAATTATATTGTTACAAGCATTGACGATTTCATCAGACATACTGAAACTTATTTGTGATTATGTGAAATCTAGACGCACAGCGTGATAAATATATTTTCTAATAGTCCGGTAGATAAGGCACAAATAATGCAAAAAAATTAATTACAAAATTTCTGCGATTAATGCGGAACCTTTTGTAAAAGATTAGTGTGTCATAATTTCTAATCTACTTGACTGATTGCCACAATTTTTTTCATTCTGAAGAATGGTTCTCTAAGATTCTCACACAGGCCATAACATTTTTATTTCTTAAATATTTATAATTGATATCTGGGAAAAACAAAAGTGACCGTTTTATTCAGGAATTTTAGAACACCCTGAAGATTTATGCGGTATAAGCTCAAAATACTTTGCGTTTAGAGCGACATCCGTATAAAATTTAAATTTTGTTAATCACTTCTTTATCTTGTTTTGTTTATAAAATAAAATACGTATGTGCGAAAGTAAGGTAAAATGTATAACGTATGGAACATACGTTTTGAGAAAAATATCAGACAAAAATTTAAGGGAAGTTATTACTATACTGTATGTAAGTACTCTGTAATTTTTATACTTTAAAAGTTAATTTTTAAAATTTAATAAAGAGTGTAAAAATAAACAAGCTAGTTTATTTAGTCGGGTATAAAAGGTGCTTGCAATGTTATTTTGCAAAAAATTAAAAAAATGTATTTGAGGTATGCTGAAATTTTAACAGCATATATATAAATATATATATATATATATATATATATATATATATATATATATATATATATATATATATATATATATATATATATATATATATATATATATATATATATATATATATATATATATATATATATATATATATATATATATATATATATATATATATATATATATATATATATATATATATATATATATATATATATATATATATATATATATATATATATATATATATATATATATATATATATATATATATATATATATATATATATATATATATATATATATATATATATATATATATATATATATATATATATATATATATATATATATATATATATATATATATATATATATATATATATATATATATATATATATATATATATATATATATATATATATATATATATATATATATATATATATATATATATATATATATATTATATATAAACATAAAACTAAATAGCTTAAAAAAGCCGGGTCATATAGGTAGGTTGCAGTGTGAGAGAGAGCGTATATCGGCAGCTGTCTGCGTCCCAGAACGCTGTGGTGCTCTATTGGTTTGGGTAAGATCACGTGACTTACATTACCTTAAGCCGTTGCTAGTCGAAACTTTGGAGTAGTGATAATATTGTTGAACGTATTTTTTTTATTTTCTAATTTTTATATTTTTATCTATACATGAAAAAAATACAGTATCTGGCATATATATACAGGGTGGTACACTTTACGAAATTTGGAACCTATGAATATGTAATCTAGATACATATTTTTACGCAAAAAATATTATTTTTTTTCTACCAGTGGCGTGCGTACGAACAGATTTTCGGAAAATTTTAACGAAAAAAATGGTACGCCAATGTTTTTTTAGAAACAAAAACTATTTCTAGAATACGTAGATAATCATTGTTGCTACGGATGTTGTGATGGAAATGCAGAAGCGGCAGTTGAATACCATATACGCTATCTACATAGAAGAGTTCCAGATGCTCGCGTTTTCATCAGAACACATCAGAATTTTCGTAACTTTGGCCTGCGTGTTAATAACGAACGGAACAGACACCGTCGATATAATATTCAGAATAATCGTATACTACGTACTTTTGAGAAGGCTGAGCTCTCGGCAGGCAGCTTAGCACCTTCACATTCCTAAGTCTAAAATATTACGAACACTACACGATGACCACAGACATGCATATCACCTACAGCCTGTTCAGGATTTGCACCCTGGTGATGCTGAAAGAAGAATAAGATTTTGCCAGTGGCTTCTAAACTGGACGGAAGAAAATCCTGACTTTTTACATAAGATTGGCCAGCTAGGGATGAATGACATGAGTAATGACGTGGTTAATGGTATTGGACTAGTGGCCTGGCCACCCATGTCACCGGATCTTTTTAAATTTTTTTAAATGGCAACAATGGAGAAATATTATCGTTTAGAGTTGTGCTTAAGAGAGAACGGTCGCAATTTCGAACATTTAATTTAGATTAATATTTATTTACACCTACGTTTATTTCTATTCTTTTTCATCTATTATTTGTTTTGTTCTTTGTTGGTAGATTGATCATTTACATAGAGCATCAACAGTAATGGGCCTAGTACTGAAACCTGAGGTCCCCCAAGGGCAACACTATATATGTCAGTTTTCCCCGTATTTCAAAAATATATTTTGCAAATATAAATCTTAGATAATATTCCTAAGATCAGATCATAAATTTGGCATCAGCGAGAAATTTTTGTTCTTTTTTTCGCATCTTATGGTACATTATTAGTGTAACAAGATATACGGAAGTGAAGAAAGAGAAATGAAATTAAAATGAAAGTAATAAAGAGAAACACAAAATATAACGTATTATCAAATAACTATATTGTATACATTCATAAATCTCAATTTTGTCAAATATGTTACCTTGTGTCGCATAATATGTTATGACGTGGTAACATTTTGACATTTCACAAATAAAATTTTAAAATTGCCCCCAAATTTGCTCTATTAATTGCATTTAGATAAATAAAAGAAATATTTACATCTGAGGTAGGTAAAGTGCCGTTCAATTGAAAGTAAACGACTCTTATGAGAAATTTTGGAAATTTTCCCATTGTGAAGCAGGCTTTTGTAAACAGATCACATTCAAAATTATTTTAGGTTGAAGTATCTGTCAGTTATAGGGTGACAGCATTTTATATACAGTATTTGTTAAGGAAAATCTATATGGTAAGGACATATCTTGTAAAAAATCCATTAAATGAACAAACTAACTGAAAACTTAAGAAAATTACTATGAATTAATATTTGGTCCAAGCACCATTCGCGTTTATAACTTTTTGAAGCCTATTTCTCATAGACAATATTAGTGTCCTGGTGTAATCCTCGCCAATATTTTCCCAGGCATTTTCAATCGCCAACCACAGTTCTTCTACGTTCGCTGGTCAGAAATTTCTGCTATACATGTAGCATACTGCTTTTTCCATTTGTGCCCATACATTTTCTATCGGATTTATCCTGAAATATTAATTTAATTGAAATATGGAAAAAGGAAAGAGGAAATAAAAATATTTTCCGTTAGTGAAGTTCTCGAGATATAAAATGGAAACGGAAGGTAACATATTCCAAAATGCGAGCGTAGTTTTGACCAGTAAGACGCTCTCTGATTCTCCAAGTAACACCTGCTCCTTGGCAACATATCCATGCCCACACGTTGATAGAGAAGCGACCACTACGAGCTGTAGGATTTATATAGCGCTCCTCATATCGGCAATTTCTTGGGCGGTATACACGCACAGAGACATCAATTTTTTCGTCTGAAAAAATTGTGTTGCCCCAAAAATCCTGTGGCACACAACAAATTGGTTGGCAAAGTTTAACCTCTGCTCCTTATGCCGTGGCAATAGAGCAACTTTATTTGCAGCCGAAAAATTCTTCAGCTCAGATGCTCTGATACGTCGTCTTGCGGTTTCCACCGAAGCAGGAAAATTTGTTAAGAAGCAGGCAGTCACTGCTGTATCAAAAGGATTCTGTCGGAGGTGGTCAAGGACGAGTTCATCTTCCTCCATAGTACTGAATTTCTGACGGCCCCTTCTATGGACGTACTCAACAGTTCCTTCTGCATTCCATTTTTGCTTAATTTTGTAAATGCAACCTTTACTCACATTCAAAGTATCTGCAACTGCTTGCATTGACCATCCGTTCTGCAATAACATCACAGCTCTCATTTTATGCGGTTCACTTAAGCGCGGCATAAGGAAAACTTAAATATAAAATAATTATTAGTAAACTGACAAATAAAATTGACAATCAAGTTTTGACTACCTGAAAGCCTATTTCATATTAATTAAAAAAATCTTTTACTTTCAATTGAACGGCACTGTACCTATATGTCCATAATTGGGACCCAATTTGTTATAAAACAACATATGACTAACATGTTTGACTTATTTTGTAGAGTAACGTTTTCAAAAAATTTGTCTTTATTCCACGAAACAGTAAAATTAGCACATAAAATTAAACAAAAACAATTTCCCTTTACAGCACAACTGAAGACAAAGAACACCTGAGCTGTTGCGCGCGTAATTTAAATTTCTATCTTGGTTAACATATTTGACGTTGTTTCCAGATACTCTATAATAATGTATAAAATTAGATCCTTGTTTTCAATGTATTTCACAAACAGCCACTTATTAATAAAAAAGCAGTACATATATAATTATTTGTTACAAAAAAAAACAATTTGAATCTGAAAGTATACCGCATTTATCAGTTTAAAGAACTTCTTTGGCGACTGGTAACATACATGACATTTACTTTAAACATAATCCTTCTATTTTGCAAAAATCGCAGAAAAAATTAGTTCAACTTATCTTGGGATTACCCTAATAATCGTCAAACAAAGTATTCTAAAGTTCATAATTTTGTTCTATTTGTAGATATAAGAAACATATCGATTTAATTTCTCACTTTCTCTACTAGGGAAAAATTTACATTGATTGATTGACCTTTAAACTAAACAAGATTTAAAATAGAAATAATTAGTTGACATCTGGGCCTAATATGCAACACAACGATTTCATTATACT
>CAXKVY010014292.1:0-13376 GCA_964058915.1 Tetropium fuscum
GTTAGTTTGTAGGTCGGACTTCCGACAGGCATTGGAGAATCTTTAAATTATTTGTCACTTATTTAATTATCCTACTCTGAACGGTCCATTGAAGGCCATTATAAAACATATATTGTTTACTTGGACCAAGGACATATTCGGAACTGGTTCTAGTTGGAAAATTCTGCTTAACAACTATCTTACTATAATATCTATAGATATTGTGGTGAGTTAGTTGTTCTTTTATATCTTTCAAATATGCTAATACCCCGAAGGTTAGGTGTTATTACGTATGCAAAATACTAGCAAATAACCAAATTATATTTGGATACTTACATTTAAAATAAGTACAATTCCAGCTCTGACATCGCTGAAATTGTATAATACCGTTATTGCAAGCCGCAGGTACTGCTATTATACCGCAAGGGGTGATGAAATGATCCTCATCCTTCCGTGTCTAAATAACCACAAACTTTCAAGCTCACAATGACATAAACACATCTAATGATACCTTTTGTTAAAAGTCATGTAATTTGAAAAGGAAGCACATATAATTAACCGGGTTATGAGCAGTAATAATATGAACAGGTTAAATTGATGATAATTGATAATTATTATTGATCACGAAATACGAGTTGCAGAAAGCAGAAAACCACAAACGTATTCGACTGCCCTACACGATCATAATAATTATGGCAATTATATATTAACTTGTATCTTGGTTGAAATACACTGTAGAGCATCGCTCCTTTTTTTCGGAACCTATGGGTCGAATTGTTGAAGGACCATTATTTTGCATAGTAGGTTGGTTCCTAGATAATTTCTTTGTGATCGTTATTTTTGAAAAATAGTAAATTTTCGATTTATATCGAGTGTAATAAAAATATTCTTTTTTTTCCGACAAATTAGTAGGGTTAACTGTGCCAAATTTCATCGACTTGCTAAGGGATTCAGGGGGTTGTCGGGAGTCCAGAAAATTTGAAAAAATTATTACTCGAAAAGTAAGCCTCGACCCATAAATTCACTTTCAGGGAATGTTTACAATATTATTATCAATAACTGTGCCAAATTTCATCGACTTGCAAAGGGGTTCAGGGGGTTGCAGGGTGCCCGGGAAATTTGAAAAAATTATAACTCGGGATCTAAGCGTCGGCCCATAAATTCGCTTTCAGCGGTTTCCTCTGCGCTTTCCTCAGCGCGGGTGGTGCAATACTTGTTTTTTAAAGGAATTTTCCCAATTTTCAGTCGCCCAAAAAAATCTGGTGAATCGTTTTGTCTGTCGATTGGATTTTGATACTTTTTCCATCAGAAAAACAGGTTGGGAAAGGCTTTGAAGGGTCTCCTCTCATAAATTAAAAAGAAAATTATATAATATATAATTTTTGGGCCTCATGGACCGAATGCAAATAAAAATAGGACTGTGTTACACATTTCGTCCATTCTGAGTGACCTTCTCGAGGTCATAATATCTACAGATCATAACCAATAGCTAAACTAAGGGTACCTAGTAGTTCAGGGCGTCCATGGCATCTAGGATTTTTTAGCATTACAGCTCTTTTGCTATTAGTTTGTTTTCATATGCAATTTTTTCCTCGCAATTTAATAACTGTGTTGTTTCTGTTTTTTTCTTCGATTGGTTTCTAATTTGTGGCAACAGTTGTCAGTTTTATTTCTACCATAAAGTGGTCCATATCTGCATCAAACCCTCTATACTTCTCTACGTTCTTATGTTTTTAATCGATTTCACTTCCTTTTTTTGGGCCAATATATTCTATTTGATTTATGGTTTTGCGATCTGGTGATCCTTTGTGTATTTCCTTTTTTTGGAAGTATGTCCTCTTCTAGACTAGTCTATTTATACATTCGACCTTGTAAAAGGTCATATGGTTCTAAATTTTTAATATGTTGTTATGCATGTATGACAAGAAACCAAGTTTGCAGCTTCGAAAGCGTTGTGCGAGTTGTGCAATGGCCAAAAAAACAATGAAAATTATGCACTTGTTGCAGTTTCTTCTCAATATCTCCTAACAAATGCGTCCTACAGAAAAAGTTCTTGAAAAGTCCTTTTTTAAAGTAAGTTTCAATTTGCCACAATTTGTACTTGATATGCAATTTGCCATAATTTAAAGTCCAAACTGAGCTTCGTACGTTCAGAAATTTCCGATATACAGCTCGTCAAAAATTATTAATTTTTTCCAAAAAGTGAAAATGTTTCGTTTTGATATCTTAGGAAATATCGGGAAAAGTGCTCATCCCACGAGGAAAGTCTCATAGATACTTAATGAATTTGTAGTATATTTATTTAGCCTTAGTTTGAGGTCTATATGGCTAAATCGAAATGTAAAAAAAAATATTTTGGATAAAATCAATCAAGCAGTTCACATAACGTTTTTATTTGTTTTTTATTAAAACATGATACAATTGCGATATAATTAAAGTGTAATAATCTTACATTTACAGTAAGATTAACATAATATGCTACAAAAACTAACGTGTTACATTATAATTTCCTTTGTTTCGACGAAGCTGGCTTTGAAAAATACTCAATGATTTCATGAGCCTGTAGGTAGGTTGGTGAGTCTTGTACCAACTCTGCAGGCTGTTATTTTAAAAAAGGTTAGAACTTTTCCGTAGGACGCATACTTTAGGTGATATTGAGCAAGAACCGAAATAAGAGCAAAAATGTTTGCTGATTTTTGGCCATTGCGCAGCTCGCACAAGTCTTTCGAAGCTGCAAACTTACATATTAAAAAATTAGATGATCTTTTTTATGTATAAATTGACGGGCATAATTATGATCAGTCTTTTCTTGTGGAGTCAATTAAACATTTTTCCATTTTTAATAGTTGCTGTGTATTTACTAGGGTCTCCTATTGTTGGTTTGTATAGTTTTTCTTCTTCTATTTCTGCATTTGCATCTAGAATAATTTCCAATTTTGCATATACTTCGACATCTCATAATTCATTATAAAATTCTTCTATGGTAGCTCTTATTTCAGTCTCTTACTTAGTCAGGTATTTCAAACTCAACATTCTCAACAAGTATAATAATAGTATATGTATAGTATATTATATTACCTGCGGGAGACAGTTATGCATATATAAAATACATAATAATTGAGAAATAATATTTCACGAGAGTACATTTTATTTACGACCACTTGAGAGTGCACTTACCTAAAATGTTATACCTCCGTTTAACGGAAATAGATATTATTACCAAGGATCATTTTACCTTCAGATAATTATAACTCATACCATCAGGAACAAATAATGATAATAACTGTATTCAGCTATGCCGGGAGGTGTCTTTATTTATTATAACAGTAATATATTTTCTAAAGAAGTGACAAATTATCCCATGACCAGAAATATATTTTGGTTTGAGCCGCACGCTTGCGTCTAATTGAGGAGGATAATGATATAGAATCACATTTTAGAATAATATGGAATTAAGACCATTACAGGAATTATATTGTTACAAGCATTGACGATTTCATCAGACATACTGAAACTTATTTGTGATTATGTGAAATCTAGACGCACAGCGTGATAAATATATTTTCTAATAGTCCGGTAGATAAGGCACAAATAATGCAAAAAAATTAATTACAAAATTTCTGCGATTAATGCGGAACCTTTTGTAAAAGATTAGTGTGTCATAATTTCTAATCTACTTGACTGATTGCCACAATTTTTTTCATTCTGAAGAATGGTTCTCTAAGATTCTCACACAGGCCATAACATTTTTATTTCTTAAATATTTATAATTGATATCTGGGAAAAACAAAAGTGACCGTTTTATTCAGGAATTTTAGAACACCCTGAAGATTTATGCGGTATAAGCTCAAAATACTTTGCGTTTAGAGCGACATCCGTATAAAATTTAAATTTTGTTAATCACTTCTTTATCTTGTTTTGTTTATAAAATAAAATACGTATGTGCGAAAGTAAGGTAAAATGTATAACGTATGGAACATACGTTTTGAGAAAAATATCAGACAAAAATTTAAGGGAAGTTATTACTATACTGTATGTAAGTACTCTGTAATTTTTATACTTTAAAAGTTAATTTTTAAAATTTAATAAAGAGTGTAAAAATAAACAAGCTAGTTTATTTAGTCGGGTATAAAAGGTGCTTGCAATGTTATTTTGCAAAAAATTAAAAAAATGTATTTGAGGTATGCTGAAATTTTAACAGCATATATATAAATATATATATATATATATATATATATATATATATATATATATATATATATATATATATATATATATATATATATATATATATATATATATATATATATATATATATATATATATATATATATATATATATATATATATATATATATATATATATATATATATATATATATATATATATATATATATATATATATATATATATATATATATATATATATATATATATATATATATATATATATATATATATATATATATATATATATATATATATATATATATATATATATATATATATATATATATATATATATATATATATATATATATATATATATATATATATATATATATATATATATATATATATATATATATATATATATATATATATATATATATATATATATATATATATATATATATATATATATATTATATATAAACATAAAACTAAATAGCTTAAAAAAGCCGGGTCATATAGGTAGGTTGCAGTGTGAGAGAGAGCGTATATCGGCAGCTGTCTGCGTCCCAGAACGCTGTGGTGCTCTATTGGTTTGGGTAAGATCACGTGACTTACATTACCTTAAGCCGTTGCTAGTCGAAACTTTGGAGTAGTGATAATATTGTTGAACGTATTTTTTTTATTTTCTAATTTTTATATTTTTATCTATACATGAAAAAAATACAGTATCTGGCATATATATACAGGGTGGTACACTTTACGAAATTTGGAACCTATGAATATGTAATCTAGATACATATTTTTACGCAAAAAATATTATTTTTTTTCTACCAGTGGCGTGCGTACGAACAGATTTTCGGAAAATTTTAACGAAAAAAATGGTACGCCAATGTTTTTTTAGAAACAAAAACTATTTCTAGAATACGTAGATAATCATTGTTGCTACGGATGTTGTGATGGAAATGCAGAAGCGGCAGTTGAATACCATATACGCTATCTACATAGAAGAGTTCCAGATGCTCGCGTTTTCATCAGAACACATCAGAATTTTCGTAACTTTGGCCTGCGTGTTAATAACGAACGGAACAGACACCGTCGATATAATATTCAGAATAATCGTATACTACGTACTTTTGAGAAGGCTGAGCTCTCGGCAGGCAGCTTAGCACCTTCACATTCCTAAGTCTAAAATATTACGAACACTACACGATGACCACAGACATGCATATCACCTACAGCCTGTTCAGGATTTGCACCCTGGTGATGCTGAAAGAAGAATAAGATTTTGCCAGTGGCTTCTAAACTGGACGGAAGAAAATCCTGACTTTTTACATAAGATTGGCCAGCTAGGGATGAATGACATGAGTAATGACGTGGTTAATGGTATTGGACTAGTGGCCTGGCCACCCATGTCACCGGATCTTTTTAAATTTTTTTAAATGGCAACAATGGAGAAATATTATCGTTTAGAGTTGTGCTTAAGAGAGAACGGTCGCAATTTCGAACATTTAATTTAGATTAATATTTATTTACACCTACGTTTATTTCTATTCTTTTTCATCTATTATTTGTTTTGTTCTTTGTTGGTAGATTGATCATTTACATAGAGCATCAACAGTAATGGGCCTAGTACTGAAACCTGAGGTCCCCCAAGGGCAACACTATATATGTCAGTTTTCCCCGTATTTCAAAAATATATTTTGCAAATATAAATCTTAGATAATATTCCTAAGATCAGATCATAAATTTGGCATCAGCGAGAAATTTTTGTTCTTTTTTTCGCATCTTATGGTACATTATTAGTGTAACAAGATATACGGAAGTGAAGAAAGAGAAATGAAATTAAAATGAAAGTAATAAAGAGAAACACAAAATATAACGTATTATCAAATAACTATATTGTATACATTCATAAATCTCAATTTTGTCAAATATGTTACCTTGTGTCGCATAATATGTTATGACGTGGTAACATTTTGACATTTCACAAATAAAATTTTAAAATTGCCCCCAAATTTGCTCTATTAATTGCATTTAGATAAATAAAAGAAATATTTACATCTGAGGTAGGTAAAGTGCCGTTCAATTGAAAGTAAACGACTCTTATGAGAAATTTTGGAAATTTTCCCATTGTGAAGCAGGCTTTTGTAAACAGATCACATTCAAAATTATTTTAGGTTGAAGTATCTGTCAGTTATAGGGTGACAGCATTTTATATACAGTATTTGTTAAGGAAAATCTATATGGTAAGGACATATCTTGTAAAAAATCCATTAAATGAACAAACTAACTGAAAACTTAAGAAAATTACTATGAATTAATATTTGGTCCAAGCACCATTCGCGTTTATAACTTTTTGAAGCCTATTTCTCATAGACAATATTAGTGTCCTGGTGTAATCCTCGCCAATATTTTCCCAGGCATTTTCAATCGCCAACCACAGTTCTTCTACGTTCGCTGGTCAGAAATTTCTGCTATACATGTAGCATACTGCTTTTTCCATTTGTGCCCATACATTTTCTATCGGATTTATCCTGAAATATTAATTTAATTGAAATATGGAAAAAGGAAAGAGGAAATAAAAATATTTTCCGTTAGTGAAGTTCTCGAGATATAAAATGGAAACGGAAGGTAACATATTCCAAAATGCGAGCGTAGTTTTGACCAGTAAGACGCTCTCTGATTCTCCAAGTAACACCTGCTCCTTGGCAACATATCCATGCCCACACGTTGATAGAGAAGCGACCACTACGAGCTGTAGGATTTATATAGCGCTCCTCATATCGGCAATTTCTTGGGCGGTATACACGCACAGAGACATCAATTTTTTCGTCTGAAAAAATTGTGTTGCCCCAAAAATCCTGTGGCACACAACAAATTGGTTGGCAAAGTTTAACCTCTGCTCCTTATGCCGTGGCAATAGAGCAACTTTATTTGCAGCCGAAAAATTCTTCAGCTCAGATGCTCTGATACGTCGTCTTGCGGTTTCCACCGAAGCAGGAAAATTTGTTAAGAAGCAGGCAGTCACTGCTGTATCAAAAGGATTCTGTCGGAGGTGGTCAAGGACGAGTTCATCTTCCTCCATAGTACTGAATTTCTGACGGCCCCTTCTATGGACGTACTCAACAGTTCCTTCTGCATTCCATTTTTGCTTAATTTTGTAAATGCAACCTTTACTCACATTCAAAGTATCTGCAACTGCTTGCATTGACCATCCGTTCTGCAATAACATCACAGCTCTCATTTTATGCGGTTCACTTAAGCGCGGCATAAGGAAAACTTAAATATAAAATAATTATTAGTAAACTGACAAATAAAATTGACAATCAAGTTTTGACTACCTGAAAGCCTATTTCATATTAATTAAAAAAATCTTTTACTTTCAATTGAACGGCACTGTACCTATATGTCCATAATTGGGACCCAATTTGTTATAAAACAACATATGACTAACATGTTTGACTTATTTTGTAGAGTAACGTTTTCAAAAAATTTGTCTTTATTCCACGAAACAGTAAAATTAGCACATAAAATTAAACAAAAACAATTTCCCTTTACAGCACAACTGAAGACAAAGAACACCTGAGCTGTTGCGCGCGTAATTTAAATTTCTATCTTGGTTAACATATTTGACGTTGTTTCCAGATACTCTATAATAATGTATAAAATTAGATCCTTGTTTTCAATGTATTTCACAAACAGCCACTTATTAATAAAAAAGCAGTACATATATAATTATTTGTTACAAAAAAAAACAATTTGAATCTGAAAGTATACCGCATTTATCAGTTTAAAGAACTTCTTTGGCGACTGGTAACATACATGACATTTACTTTAAACATAATCCTTCTATTTTGCAAAAATCGCAGAAAAAATTAGTTCAACTTATCTTGGGATTACCCTAATAATCGTCAAACAAAGTATTCTAAAGTTCATAATTTTGTTCTATTTGTAGATATAAGAAACATATCGATTTAATTTCTCACTTTCTCTACTAGGGAAAAATTTACATTGATTGATTGACCTTTAAACTAAACAAGATTTAAAATAGAAATAATTAGTTGACATCTGGGCCTAATATGCAACACAACGATTTCATTATACTAATCGTAATATGTAGCGACTTTGTTACAAACGCGCTTTAACGATTTAGTTAGAACACTCATTGTTGTTCCTTTTTTATATACTTTTATTATATTCCATCCTCACGGACTTATGATTTATGATGGCTTAAATGATTTCAATTTTCTTTTTCGTGTTTGCTTTATTACTATAACATTGTTTCATTTTCTCCGTAAACATACACTAAATCTCTTTGTATAGCAATAGTAAAAGATGCCAGTCCGCCTTTATGTCATTTTTTCATATAGATGGTCTTTGGTCTATGTATCACAATGAAAGTCTTATGCCAGTAACAGTTTCGTAGGTCTATAAAGGCACTCCTGACAGATGTGATACACTGCTCGGCGGTTGTCAGATTATATAATAAAAGCCTGCATAAAATTAATAGACACAGGATTTTTATACTTAATTACAACTATTTAATAAAAATTTGTTAAAAAAAATTAAAAAGTTTCTTAAAATTTTATGAGGCACACAATGGTAGATATATTTTTGGCCTTAAACGAAGATTACGATGTTTTATCTCGGTAGTATGACATATAGCAACAACACCTCTACCTACACAAAGATATTATGGCATAAATCATATCTAACTCTATGAAAAACACAGGTAAAGACTAATTTAACTGGTTAACTATTAACTGTTTCGAAATACACTTAAGATTGCATGTATCTAATTATTATAGTCTAGATGGTTAACTGATCTCTATTTTTTTGCATTATCAGATAACAAGATGTCATAATGTCAATAAATTATATCGAGTACGTAATGCATCATGCAATTCATCATTGAATTTTTGGATTGACCAACGTTATACAATTACCTAGATAGGTAAATCTACATTCATTTTAAATAAGTATTAAGTTTTCTTTTATTACCTTTACCTAACCGATCATTTATTTTGCCACAGTAATTTTTAATTAGTGTAATGGAAATAGGTACTACTCAATAAAATACCAATATTGGTTTTTACGGAGTTTGCATTGCAACCACCTCGGTTTAAATTATTTATGAGGTTAAAGTTATCTTCGACAATAAGTTCCTCATTGTATATTAATGATTGTTTGCAGTATTGGCATTTTAATTTATTTAAAGCGATATGACTGCAATAACCCGCTAAATAGGTTATCACAGACATTTCGCCTTTTAAATCGTCTATATTGGTGTCTTCAATGAAAATCACAGTCTTGTTCGTTATAATCAGGTAATTCCTCGGGTGATTTATGAAATATCTCAATGTTAAAATTTCCAAAATTGCGGGATTTTAATGTTAGTATTGACTGAATTCTAAGTCTTTTTTCAGATTCGTAAAGTTGCCTAATCGAGATATGGTAATGTCTCCCAGCTAATTGTCTATAACGTCCAAAACGGTTTTCTAATGGATCAGTTTGCAATTTCCCCAGAAGAACATAGTTTAAGTTTAGTTCTTTGAAACAATATTTAATAATTTCGAGCATCCCATATACTGTGTGAGTTAAAGCAGTATCAGTCTGTTTTGTTAGTTTATGAGAAAATTTTTCCTATTGCCAATTATCCAACCATCCAACCATCCAACCAAGCAACCATTATTTCTAAAAAGTAGTTTTGGGTCATATATTTTATCTGTTACCGTAGGTTCCTGAAAGGTGTCACGCAAATATATTCCTTTTAGTAGTGTTTTTACATTTACAATACTCCACCATTTTATTATGATTTTTAGAAATTCTGCAGTATCTTGTGAATGGGGAATATTATTTCCAAAGTATTGCAAGCCTTTTTTGTCTTTCTAAACTAATCAGGATAAGTGAATGTCTGATTCGGTTTTGAATTGAGCCAGTTGGTAAAAATGCACTTTAAGAGATGGACAGAATCAAATAAATATAACAAAGGTCTCTGGATTTACAGGATGTGGATACACAATGCTAAGTTTCTTATTTGGTGAAAAATGAGTCATAGCTTTTCCATTTATTGAATTATTGTCGCTAAGTACACAAAACACTTTACAAGTGACACAGACACAGACACAGACACATACAAAGACACAGGAGCAATATTAACAACTTCTTTAAAATTTGAACAAATGATTACTAGCATAAATGTATACGCAGATGTCGCTAACGAATCGTTATTATTTACTGCAGCTACTACAACATTACCAATCTTTGTAATCTAAATATGGATCAATGTGAATTTCATCCACGAGTAAACAAATATTTGTCTTGGTCTTTTAAATATTCAAAGATTTTTTGGAAATATGTTTAAAAAATTTTCTTCTTCTCATCAATATGAGGATCAGCTAGAAAACCATTACAGACTCCTTTGATTGTTTAGGGATGGGGCAACATTAAAGGTCAATGATTTCGTAAATATCTGTATGCATGAGGACTAATTGCATATAAAATGGAACAAAAACCCATAGTGGTAGTGGAATATCTATAACGTTCTTTTGATAATGATCGCAATTTAAGTTAATCAGAAATAAATTCAATTCCTTGTGAACAATTTTCGTCCTCTATTTTTAAGTTTTCAAGTACATTGGAGATAAAGTTCAAAACATGGTTAAGCTTTGACATGTCTGTATTATTTTCTTGATGATTATCAAGATTGTCATAATCAGGAGAGTTGTCATGTTTGGTATCCTCGTTAGTGTCTAAAGAAAGAGTCATCATCGAACTGTCAATCGTATCAAGTAAATTTCTATTTCGTCTAGATTACTCGACAAGAAAGGCCTTTTTATATTATTTATTTCTACAGTTAATAATTGTCCATATAAATATGTATTTACTTATAAGTTATCGGCAATTGTGTTATCGGCAATCGTCAAAGTGTTCTAGTTTGAATATGGTTAAGCCATTTTGATCAGTAATGGTAAACCACGCCTTACCCAAATTAAAACCCTGAAATAATTGCTTGAGTTTCTTAAAAGTTGTATAACTCGTGAGTTTCTTATGTTTCAAATATTCCTGTTTACTTCCTTCAATCGCTTGTTGAAAATGTATTTCATGTAATTCTGTAAGTGTTTCGTCTTTGCTTTTACGATATTTCTTTTGACAAGTATTTAGGACAGTTCGGAAATTTACTTGGTACGCTAGTTTCTTTTAATCGGGGTAAAGTTAAAGTAACTGAAACGATCTCACCAGTTTTTGTATCCGGTTGGGAAATTTTGTAAATAAAATCTTCCTTTTCAAAGTTGCACTCACACACTAGGGAATTGTTACTCGGCACAAACCTTTCGCGGGCAATTGCAGATAGCCATTTTCTGCGATGTTCTTCGTCTTTGGGAAACCGAAACACCCGAACTTTTGTATAACTGACATAATTTCCTCTACAACCGGGGACACAACACTTTTGAGGCATTATGATATAGTACACAGATAAATACACTGTCGAATTCTGTTAGAAGTCCAAAAAACGCAACAAATAAACCGTTAAAGAATGATCAACAATCGATTAGGAAGTAGGCAAGCGCGCGGCGTCCATTACTAAAACAAAACATGTGATATCGTAACAGGGTTGCCAAATTAACACCGATTCGAGGGTTGTTGGTCGCTTGCTCCTTAATGACTTTTTGCGGCCAATTTGATTTGATAATTGACTAATGAGAAAGCTACAAATCTACTTTATTTTGTTTACATTGTAATAGCGCAAATACAGTACAAATTATAGGCAGTGATGCGTCGGACTGAAAGACATTCTGGCATCGCCACTTCAAGAACGGCGACGACCTGGGATCTGGGTTAAGCCCCCAGAACGTGACGTCACCATCGTATTTAAAGTAAGCACTTTGGCCTTACGATCTAGGAGTTGTTGGCCCATCCCATATACTCTGAAAATTTTACAGTATGCTAGACTCGTTATAATTAAGTCGCTAAGTACATATTTACCACTTTTGTAATAATTTTCAAAAAGGCCGCTGCACTGGGGACAAATAGCACAAACAGGTCTTGAACTAGTGTGCAAATTACCTGAAAATCGATTGCACTTTGTACGCCCCTGCTTTCCTAACTCCCGTGACAATTCCATAAGCGGTTGAATTATGCAGGCGCATAATGCGCCAGCATACAAATGCCCCAGTCAGACTATCCTAATCGTGGCATGGAGCGCAAAAGCACATTCCAAATAAACAAAATACAACCCCGTTCCACCCCTTAGCGTTTCGCAGTTCGCGACTGGATGCCCCGACGGCGCATTAGTTAAAAATAACCGTGATCAAAATTTCATCAATGCCCGCTTTTAAGAAATTAAAATTGCATCAAACCTCCATGTTTCTAATTACTTCCAATGGGTGTCTTAATGGGGTCGTTAAATTTTTACAGCGGGGAGCGTTGAACGATGGCTATATTTAAACTGAAAACTTTACCCAAATGTTTAGTGATATTTCATTACATTTACATAATATTGGTATATTCGTATGAAAAAATAGACATTACACATTTCATTTAAAGGAACCTAGTAATTAAAGGCAAAATTTTTTACTTGTAAATTATCAAGGCATATGCGGAAACCAATACGAATTGTTTTGAAAAACGGCATTTAAGAGTTTGTCAATGCTTGCCAAATAAAAAAATGCCATTATCTGTGACGGATGTTGCTCGTATTGTAGCTTTAATTAAGGATGGCCGAAGTCATCGTTTTGTGTCCGATACCCTTGGTGTACCTCGAACAACAGTCCAGGATGCTTGGAATCGGTATGTGGAGACGGGAAATTTTAGCAGGCGAGAGGATTCCAGAAGAAAATGGAAGACAAGTGCAATTGATGACCGCTTTATGGTCCTGAATACTTTACGAAATCGC
Organism: Tetropium fuscum; assembly: GCA_964058915.1. NCBI lineage: Eukaryota > Metazoa > Arthropoda > Insecta > Coleoptera > Cerambycidae > Tetropium > Tetropium fuscum. The sequence goes on from CAXKVY010014292.1 coordinate 13,053, forward strand.
AGAACTACAGCCGTTTAGAATCAACATCTGCTACAAACCGTGCGTCGAACTGATGTCAGTGAAAGAACAGTCCGACGAAGACAAAGAAAACGGTTGGTGTGCAAGGAGGCCTGCCACAGGACCCCAGCTGCTTCCAAGACATCGTCAAGCACATCTTTCAATTGACGCGCTTACATGTGAATTGGGGGATTCAGCAATGGACTGAAGTTCTTTTCGCGGATGAATCGCCGTTTTACCTCAGTTCGCCTGATGGTCGAGAGCGAGTTTGGAGACGTCGAAATGAAAGATTTGCGGAGTGTACAATGTCCGAACGCGTAAGTTTTC